>CM021100.1:954903223-955144950 GCA_007115665.2 Sequoiadendron giganteum
ACATATAAATGACACCTCAACAAAATGAGGAAATCAAAAGGCAGGTGCAAGAGCTACTAGACAAGGGTTTGGTGAGAAAAAGCCTTAGCCCATGTGTTGTGCCAACTATTTTGGCACCCAAAAAGGATGGTGAATGGAGATTTTGCACAGATTCAAGAGCTATTAACAAGATAACCATTAGGTATAGGTTTCCTATACCTTGGATGGAAGACCTCATGGATAGTTTGGTAGGGGCAAGGTACTTTTCCAAAATAGATTTGAAAAGTGGCTATCACCAAATAAGAATCAAAGAGGGCGATGAATGGAAAATGACTTTCAAGACTAATGAGGGCCTCTATGAGTGGATGGTGATTCCCTTTGGGCTATCCAATTCTCCTAGCACATTCATGAGACTCATGAATGAGGTGCTAAAATATTTCATTAAAAAATTTGTAGTAGTGTATTTAGATGACATCTTGGTATTCAACAAGACAAGGGAAGATCACTTGGAACACTTGGACAAAGTTTTGGGAAAGATGCATGAAGAAAAGCTCATGATCAACTTTAAGAAGTGTGAATGGATGAAGCAAGAACTGATATATTTAGAATTTGTGATCTCACGAGGAACCTTGAAGATGGATCCCATGAAATTTGAAGCCATTATTAACTATCCTACACCAAAAATAGTTGGGGAAGTCAAAATTTTCCATGGTCTCGCAAGCTTCTATTAGAAGTTTATAAGGGGATTCAGTCATACAATTGCAACTATGATATACACCATCAAAGGGGAGAAGAGAAGAAAATTTCAGTGGATAGAGGAGGCTGATCAAAGCTTTGAGTACCTCAAGAAAAAGGTAGCACAATAACCAATCCTTACATTTCCTAATTTTTCTAAGGTATTTACAATAGAATGTTATGCTAGCAATTTGGCCATAGGGGTGGTATTAAGTCAGGAGGGGAAACCCATTGCATTCTTTAGTGAAAAATTGAATGAGGCAAAGAAAAAATATTCATCATATTATTTAGAAATGTATGCTATGGTGCAAGCACTTAAAAAGTGGAGGCACTATCTGTTACCCAAGGAATTTGTGGTGTTCATAGACAATCATGCACTGAGTTTTCTGAACAGTCAAGATAAATTGAGCCACAAGCACATGAGATGGGTGGAATACCTACAAGATTACACATTTACTATAAATCATAAGAAGGGACAAGCCAACAAAGTGGCAGATGCTCTAAGTAGGAGGGCAATGCTAGTGCAAGAAATGCAGCTCCAAAGTGTGGGTGTAGACTCACTAAGAGGTATGTACAAATCTGATGAAGACTTCCATGATATATTTTTTGTTTGTGAAAAATCCCAAGGATCATTTTATAAGGAGTATGAGGATTGTGTACTGCAAGATGGGCTACTCTTCAAGGGGTCTCAATTATGTATACGTAGGTGCTGCATGAGGGAGAATTTGGTGAGGGAGAAACATAGTGGGAGCTTAGGAGGGAATTTTGGTTCTGAAAAAACCTTAGATCAGATCAGAAGACTTTATTACTTGCCTAAGATGCACTTGGATGTGAAGAAGTATGTAGAAGGGTGTTTTATATGCCAAAGAGAAAAAGGGACAAGCTCCAATGTTGGTTTATATCAACATTTTCCCATACCAAGAAGACCATGGGAAGCAATAAGTATGAATTTTGTTTTAGGACTTCCAAGAACTTCAAGAGGATATGATAGTGTGTATGTGGTGGTAGATAGGCTTAGAAAAATGGTACACTTCATTGCATGCAAATCAAATAATGATTCCTCCCATATTGAAAGTTTGTTCTTTAAGGAGATAGTGAGAATACATGGGCTGCCACTGTCAATAGTGTCTGACAGAGATGCAAAATTCATTGGCCATTTTTGGAGAACATTATGGAAAAAGTTGGGAACTAACTTAACCTTCAACTCTTCCTACCATCCTTAGACTGATGGGAAAACTAAGGTTGTTAATAGATCATTGGGAAATCTACTGAGATGTTTAACTAAGTAGCACTATCGATCATGGGATCTGATCTTACCACAAGCAGAGTATTCCTATAATGACTCAATCAATCAGAGTATTGGTATAAGTCCATTTGAGGTTTCTATGGGATGTATCCAAGGAGTGTTTGTGAGTTAAGGAACTTGATTCAAATGAGCAAAAGGAGTGCTCAAGGTGAGAATTTTGTTGTGGTTATGCATGACATACAGGAGCAGGTCAAAGAGACACTTCAAAAGAATGTGAACAAGTATAAAGAGAAGGTATGTCCAATTCAAAGTGGGAGATCTAGTGTGGGCACATCTAAGAAAGGAAAGACTACCTAAGGGGAAGTATAAAAATTTGATGATGAAGAAGATAGGACCATGCAAGGTGGTCCACAAGTATGGAAACAATGCTTATGAGATTGAACTCCCACAAGGAGTTGCCATCTCACCAATTTTTAATGTGACTGACCTATATCCCTTCAAGGGAACTATTTTTATAGGTAAAGAAGTAGGTGAACCTGAAAATAATGGAGATTGGATCAAATATCTTCCACCCACTCAACTAATGAAGCTTGAAGCTATCTTGGACTCAAGGGAGGTGAAAATAACAATGGGGAAGGTATATAAAGAACAATTGGTAAAGTGGCATGGACTACCTGAGGAAGATGCAACTTGGATTTTTGAAGAAGAAATTGCTCAACATGGATTCATTGTTGAAGACCTCATTTCATCAGGAGGATGAAATCCTTTCCTCCCTGGGTGTATGGTGTAGGGCACCTTCACAGTTTTGGTTTGTTTTACAGGTTAAATGGGGTCTAGTTTTGGATAATGACACCTTATGTTTGTAATAAAGTTGAGATGAACAAATTTGTGATGTAAAGAACATTATTAGGTAGTGTTAGGGGTGTGGTCTTGATAATTACAATTAGGATTGCATTTTTGCAAAGTTGATTAGTGTAGTTTTGTGTCAAAATGAAGGGTAGTTGGAAGTTGAAGAGTCAGGTCTTTTGAAATTCTATTGTGGACGTTGAAAGAGGATGTGAAACATGTTAAAAAGCTTGAAAAACATTCAAGCATGGTTGGCAAAAGAATATCTTGAAGATTGAATACATAAATACTCTATTTTTTGTGTTGTTTTCTGAAAATCCTTGTGTTTTTTGTTTTGTATGGTCCCGTACCATCTTTGTTTCATGTGAGACATTTGAAATCTATTGGTGTCTAGTCTAAGCTTTCATTTGAATGTAATTTGATAGGTTTTCCCTGAGAATAAAGGAAGAAAAGAAAGGTTTAATGTAAATAGAGGTTTAGCTAGGGTTTTGAAGGGTTTGATATAAAATGAAGTCTTAAAGGCCATTCCACCATACTGTAGTTGTTTAAGCGAATGGGTCTATTATAAGCTAGGATAGGTGTTTTTGTGTTTTTTAGGCAGGGTGGTGTGAATTATGTTGATGTAGCATGTGCTTGAAGGTTGTCAAATTAGTTTGCCAATGGTGAATTTATTGGTTTTTGGGTAGGGCAGTGAGATTATGGACTATTTGAAGAAAACCAACATGAGAAATGTTAGTTTTGTGACTGATTTTTAGTGTGCATGAAGGTTTTAAGGATAGGGGAGTGAATTTTGGTGGACCTACTTTGAAAAAGAGGTCTAATTAAGCCATTGTGAAGCGTTGAAGGGCTGGTTGTGTTGTGATAGTCCAAAACAACCCTACCCAAGAATTTGATATGTTGAACAACAACTTAAAGGGTCCCTAAAAATGTGTTCATGAAATGGTGAAGATGCCTGCAGGTGGAGATATAGTTGAATAAGTGTGTCTCCAAGGCTACAAGTGAATAGGTGACTTAACTAAAGAAGTCACCCTAGGAGTTATTTTGGACCTTCCTAATTAGTTGGAAATTGTTTGTTGGAGTCCATTACCACTTTGTCTTACATAAAAAATAAACCCCAATATTTCCTTAAAAATATCATGATCCCTACATTGGTGGACACATGCAAATTTGGTAAAAAATGCAAAGACAAAAGATGACATGAGAAAGAGAGAATAGAGGAGATGAGGGAAGCAAGCTCGGTGGGAGGAGGCAGAAAAGGCGTAACTGTTTAGAGCTGGAGGGATAGGGAGAATGGAGAGGATAAAAAAGTGTGGTGTCATGGAATGCAGTGAGGAGAAGTTAGTGCATAGGCATGTTGAGAAATGGGAAGATAGTTGAGAAGGAAGAGAATGGTGATGGGAGAGGAAAAGGCCAAATGGAACACAAGAATAGAAGGAAAATAATGAGAATTCAAAAAGGATGGGTTTTTTTTTGGGAAGAAAAGAGAATGTGAGCAGAAAAATTCAGCAGAAATTTGATTGAGAATGTGATGCAGAAGGTAGTGAGTAAGAATATGTGGAGGAAGCAACTGAAAATTGGGATTAAGAGTGATAGAAAACACATGAAGTGTCACTAGTTTTCTCCATTGTTGTAGGTGTTCTTCTTACGAAACTCTAATCCTAGTTATTGTTTTCTCTTGCCACGTTTAGTGGTATGAATTTAAGCATTGATTAGAATGAATATGATAGTTCTTAATTCATTTCCAGGCTTTGTAAATGATCATTTTAGTATTACATAAGGAAAAATGTTGTATGGTGTTGGATTATTAAGCATTATCAATGATTTGGTATTCATTTTCATGCATTTGAATCTTCAAATAGGCAGTCATATATTTCTTTGAAATTGTGTTCTTTTGGTGAACTTGAGACTATTGGGATTGTACTTTCTATCTTGCTCACTATGCATCCTACAAGCAAGCCATACCGTCATAGAAGCATATACTTTGCGCTTTTTAGTGGAATTTTCCCTTCAAAATTGGCACAAAAGGTTTGTATTTGTTTGCAGATTCAGATTGAAGGATTTGAAGGATATTTTATAAGAGTTTAGGGTGAATTCATTTTTGCAACAACCTTCAGCTTGGTTGTACAACAACATAGAGGAAAGTGGGCTCCATTTGGACTAGTTTGATCTCCTTTATGGCTTCTATCTCATTCATTATTGGTGCATAGGGTTGTAAAACACATTTTTACATATGTTTGAGTGAGATCATTCATTTGTATTTAATTTGGAGGTAATTCATAGTACTTATATTGCTGGTCCATGTATAACGGACATATAAAGTTGAAGAAATTCAAATGGGTATTGTCACTATAATTCATTTTGAGTGATTTTATGAGGTAGGTCATTGTTATTTTGTGCATATCTATTATACTTGGGTTTTCTTATGCAATGCACTTTTTATTGTGCGCAAAAAGATTTTATTGTGCATATCTATTATAGTTGAATATATGCCTTTAGTTGGGTTTGTTTGTGCAATGTAATTTTTATTGTGCTTAGAGTTTGTTGGGTCTTTTGTTGCCGAGATTTTTAATTTAACAAAAGGCATATTCTACCTTATCTTGACTTCTTCCTAAAAATGCTTTTCCTCAACATTGTAACTTATTTATTATGTCATTGGTATGATGCACTTTGGGCCACATGAGGCCCATATTGAATGTCTCCCTTCTCTTTTGCATCTTAAAAGAAAACAATTTGTGGAGTGTGATTTGGCATAAGACCTATTCTATGCTTGTTATATTATGTTTTTGATTGGTCATTTCTCTCTCTTCTGTAATGTTTATATTTTCTCTTATATTTCTTGTTCTTCCTCAATTTCATTATAATATTACTGGGAAGATTCTTCATTTTCTTATGTATGTTATTTGTCTTTGTGATTAATATGTTATGGATACAAATATTATGGGTTCAAAACTCATAGGGTATGGCTCTTTTTAGTAGATTGCAGAATAGAAAAATAGGTACTGTAACCCTGTGAAGCAAAAGATTAGATACCAAAAAACAAAATATTTTTTGCTCTAGAGTATGTTTATTGTAGCCATACTTATTGTAACAATAATTTACTTGCATGGAGTGGCTGAAAGAAAAATCAACAGTGCTCTTCTTTTGGAAATAAAAATATCACAAATGTAGCCAAAAACTACATCTAGCTAAACAACAAAAAAGGAAATATTTTTAATTAGAATGTTGTGGATGCTAACCCAATTGATGTTGAGAGTAGTACGATGATGTTACTTGGAAATATAAGCAATCAGAGCTTTTCCAAGGCTTATTTGAGATGTTTACTTGGAAATTTGAGCCATTTACTCCGAAAGTAGGGCTATCCTTGGTCAACCATGACTTGTTTACACATAAATCAAAGCTTTGTGATGAAGAAATCTGTTTTTTTTAAAGGAAGGTCTAAAAATCCCAAAAAAACATGGTTTTTGATGCTATCCCTTTGGCTTTTAATGAAAATATTTGTTCTGAGGTGAAAAAGAAGTCTACAAATCTCTTGAAATCTCTGGTTTTAATGGATAAATCCACTTTGATTGTAGAAAATTTCTTTCATCCTTCAATTATCTACTCCTAATATGAAGAAATCTGCCCTCTATGAAGGGAGAAGTTTGATTTTGATGAAAATAATTAGATAAATCTGAAGTATTCTTAGAAAGTTTTAAAGTAAATAATGTTTGAGTAAATAATTAGATAAATCAAAATTATTCTTAGAAAGTTTTAAAGTAAAATAAAATAAATTAAAATAAACGATAATAATTAAAATAACTTTAAATAAAAGATAATAATTGTTTATTAACATTTTGAAGATATGTTGTTCTTCAAACCCTAGCGAGAAGAAATCTTTTCATACAAGCAATGGGGTGGATGTAAGGAAAAAAGTATATAATTGTTGGGTTTACGCTGATCTTTTTCAAGTGTAGTTGAGGGTATTGAAGTAAATTTGAGAGTGTGATCATACCAACTACGGATAGCAAGGCAAAAATTTAGTAGTGAAGGTTTATTGGGTGTGTGTTTATTCTTGAAGTAGAGTCATTATGGGAGGTTGTGTGTTAAATTTGGGTAGAATTATTAGAGATTCACTTTAGTACATACAGGGAAAAGTGGCTCTAAATGTTCCTTATTTCCAAGGATGCAGTGATCTCTTATTTAATTTATCTAATGAAGATGGTGAGAAGTGAGTAACACATCATGTCGAGGTGGGGTTAACCAAGCATCAACCATAGATGAGCTATTTCTCTCTTCCTATACTTCATATCCTTTCAAAAAAAATTTAATGTTTCTCACTGAAACATTTCACTTTGGATCTCCATCCCTATAACTAAGTGACAAGCATAATATACCCAATTCTACTATAAAATTTAGGTTGTGGAAAAGTTAAAAGAGGCTTTGGTAGCTATAGTTACAATAAAATGATGAAATAATAATATGCCATTGATGTTCACAATGATTAAAATTTATTGGGAGACAAATATAGCATTTTATATATGGTTGTAATTCAAGTTCAATGTTCGTTCTTATTTTGGTTTCCTTATTATTAGTGTCATAATGTAGAAAATGAGAGATTAATTATGCATCTTTAGAGGACTTCAAACCATGTCTTGAACTTTAAACTAAGAATATTAATAATTTATCAAGTAAAGCGTGTAAATTTATAAATTCTATCATAATCATGACCATGGTATAAACTTGACAACCTCACCTCCGTCTTGGATACATGAATTTTATAACTTATACCCTTATTATGTATTCCACATGTTTAAAGATAAGGAAGGACTCCAATGAAGGGTAAGGTTTATAATATATATTATTTAAATAGATAATAAGTAATTTATTAGGTTATGAACATGGGTGAATGTTATTGCCAAAGTGTATGAGTATATATAGGTTGAGATTTGATAGCCACAAATTTCTCAAAATTAGATGTATGTTGGAATTATTATGTGAATGGAGGATAGTATAACTATAGCAAACCTCAATGTGATTGCATTCTAGGTGGATGGTGACAATGTGGTTGAGATCGTTTTATGATTGCATTCCTCAATGTTGGAATTATTGTGAATGAAGGATAGTAGAACTATAGAAAAACTCAATATGATTGCATTCTAGGTGGAGGGTGACAATGTGGTTGAGATCATTGGCATTATTGACAACATGACACAATTTGTGCAAAAATTTTGGTTGTTGTTTAAAAATATTTTCTTGAAAGAAGGTAATGATCCTACATTGCTATGCAAAGTTATAAGTTTGTGGAAAATCATGTCACCCTCGATTGTACAAGCTCCTCAACTTTTATTTTCACTCTCATCAAGATAAATACATTTCACCCAGTTATTGTCAGAGCATCAATTCCACTTTTATAAATTTCTCTTTTGCAGAAATCTGCTACATACCATGAAAAAATCAACTACAAGGACGAGGTATCAAGACTCAAGTATACATATCAATCAACGGTATCGACGCCAACAACAACTTCAGTATATTCAAATCCTAATTTTCCTCTTACATAATTATGCATTTCAACTAAATTTACTTAAGCTACAATTTTTTTGCCATAATTTGACACCTAATATTCCCGATCATGGCAATTTGCATTATGCAAAATAATAGATATAAAATGTGAAAAGATAAAAAAGGGATATGTTTTATTAATAATTTATAGAAATACATTGTTCAATAAATTAAATCTTGAATTGTGTCATTTCATATCTATTGAGGTATTTTTTACTTCATTTGACCAACATAGTGAACATGTTGTAGGGGAAAGTGCTTGTATTGCTCTGGTAGTTGCTATTGTTGATTAGTTACAAAAAAGTCTGACCCGCATGCCAATAAAGTCACAATTCGATACACTGATACAAGAGGGGCCTCTAGATCAATATTAGCTATTCCATCACTTTGAATGAATGATTATGTTGATTATGGCACTAACGATACTCCTTCCAAAATAGACAATGTGACCAAAAACATACATACAGATATATGTATGCATGTATGTATGTTTTAAGAATAAAAAAGTATGATTGAAAACTCAAATTGATTCAATCTCTATCCTCTCAGGCTTTCCTTTATTTTGGACACCACTTGTTCAGGCTATCTCCATGACAAATAAATAAAAAAATGGTGATACAACACACATCCAAATCATTATAATTTTTTTTATCTTTTTCTCTAGGTATGTTTTGATGCATGAAAAAGTATTCGGCAATCTGAGACTGTCGCATCCCATCATCAATTGAATTTTTCTATAAATAGTTAGTCTTACATTTTCTTGCAATTTTTTCCCCTTCCCTTCAATATACTACCAAAGTATATCCTACTATTGACGTAACCATTGCACCTTGTTGAGGTGCAAATGCTAGTTTACTAATATTTGATCCTATCAATCTTCTTCAATTATCATTCTAAGATCCCAACATCATCCTCTTGTTACAATATTTCCCACTAGACCAAAAATGTATGGTAATAACCATGCACTATGTTCACTTTCTTTTTGTCTAAACTTATGTTATATGATTTTTATTCTTTCTAGATTCCTACTACTTCTAATTCACTTATTATTCCCTTTAATTATTAATTATCACCCCATTAAATCTATATGTATATATATACAATTAAATACCATAAAAATATCAAAATTTTATGGAAAATTTACTACATAAGAATTATCATTTATTTTCTTGAAATTTTTGAATGAAAAACATATTTATACAAAATTTTTATATATTACTTAAATTTATTCTAGAATAAAAATGAATGAATTTATATTTTGGGGGTTTTTATTTCACACATATTTGTAATTATATGAATTCATGGTGGTTTGTGGTGATTTAGGGAATTGTATGGTCACAATTGTGCACTTTATTTCACCCAATTTTTTTTATGAATGCAAAAGGGTTAAATGAAGTGTGATGATTTCTAATGTATTATAAGTTCTTTGAAATTTTCTTTCAGGTTTTTATAATTTTAGATGGATTATTAATCATATATATTATATTTGATATAATATCTAGTTTTCATTTTAATGTAAATCTATTTTTATTTATGTTATGTTTGACTACATTTATTTTCTCTTTGTAGTCAATGATTCTATTTCTCAACAGAATAGGAATGAATCCAAATTGGTGAAGATCCAATAAATCTTCTATTTAAATCATATCCATCCATTAGGTGTAGGATGAGATAAAGTTTGGATTAAGTTTTATAGAATATTTATGGTTCATTATTGTAAACCATGGAAATATTCTAATAAAAAAATTATATACTATTAGAGACCCTAAATATGCATGACTGAACCTTCCCATTGTGTAAGAGGTGATCAATGAAAACATCCCAAGGTATTATAGATAAATTTATATATTTTAGTGGATGAGAAAGATGTTAGCTATATAGAAGATATTGTAGCTAATTATTCTTGTCCTAGTGATAACTATAGAGGTAATGTGTGTTGATTGGAAACAACTATTATTTTATATTTTTGGTTATCCATTTTATTTGACTTGAATTGGTATTAAGGCATACCTCTAGGAAAACACTCTTGAGTTTAAAATTTTAACTCAAAGAATAAGATATATTACCTACTCTCATAGTTAACCTTGAACCATTTTGAGTTTTTTTTATGAGAATCTATTTATTTTCTTGAAGACAATCCTTTCTCTTTAAAGGTAGAGAGAAGTTAAAGGATTTGGAAGAGTATTTTTGGGACCTAATAAACATATCCTTAGGCCATAAAGTATTTACTTTCCATAAAAATATTTTTGACACACTTGAATCTTGATAGATTTTCTCCATGGATGAGTATCCATTTTATTCTCCCACTCTTCTCATGCCTTATTTACCTAGTATATCTATTATATGGAAATTTAATACAATAATTATTGTGTGGGCTCATCACTCTTAGATAGAGAATCAGCTAAAATGTTTTCCTTTCCTTTCTTATTTATATGATCTCATATTCATATATTATCCTTTTGACCAATTTATTTTGTTCTTCAAATGACAATCTCTATTCCTTAGACAATCATTTGAAACTATAATCATTTTTATTTACCTTAAAGCTTTTTTCCATTATATAAGGTATTCATTATATAATTATATGTCGGATAGTCAATTATATGTCTTCCTCCTTGTATTATTATTAATAATTCTATCATGTACCAAATCATAATATACCATACATTTTTTTTAAATAGGGGAAACTAGAATTGGAGTTGCACACAACTTACTTAGCTTTTAAAATGACATAGAAACCTCCTCATTCCACTATAAGAAATCCTTATTCAACAAAGTTGTAAAAGTTCATGCTATGATATACCACAATTATTTACAAATCCATGATCATAACTAATAATCCCTAAGAAATCCTCCAAGTTTTAGAGGGTCTTATGTGTAGTAACCTATCACAACACACTCATAAATTATATTTTTAGGAACCATAACATATTTTCAAGATATTATCATTTACAAAGTTAGGAGAGTTTTCATTAGATTATTTTTCATAATATATTAATCTAAAATAAAAATTAAGAAGTTGCAAGTGTTAATCAAATCTTCAAGATCATTGCATTCTGATTTTTATAAATTTAATTAAAGTTTTGAGTTACAACCAGAGGTTTTCTTTCTGATTCTTTCTTGTCGATATGCTCTTTTGAACCAGGTTTTGTAATATTTTAATATTATATATATTATATTATAGTGACTTGCCACTTTTACGAATTATTTATTTATTTATTAAAGTTTAGTTTTATAAAATGCAAACATTTCAAAATACCCAAAACCTTTTTTCAAGTCCAAAATTACAATTTACATCAATTTTCAAAAGTGTGAAGCAACAAATTTTGTAAACCATATAAGCCTTAATGGTGTCAAATGAAAAATAGTTTAAAATCTCGATCCAACCTTTTTTCTCATCATTTCATATTTCTCAACCTATAATATTCTCCAAATTTCTAAATTTCTAGTGATATAATCTTCTTGCTAATGCCAAGTGATTTTAAGAATTTCTCCTATATTTACTAGGTTTTCTTGAATTTAACATTTCATTTTCATTTTCATTTTAATATAAAACTTAAAGTTTCAAATAATTATGTTGATTTAATTTTTATTTTCCAAATTTGGTATTTTTAATAAATTTTTATTTATTTCAATTTAATTTTTTAAATTATTTTTTATTTTAATTTAGGGAAAAAAATAACAATTTTTAAAATTTTAATCTTAGGTTTTCAACTTTTCTAAAAACTCATGTCCTAATTTTTGGGTTTTGTCATATTTGATTGAAATTTGATTGTCTTTACTTAAACCCTCATAAAAATTGAAAAAAAACCATTAATTTTGATTAGTGTATTGATAAATTAAAAAAAATCTATTCTTTAAACTCTTCTAGGTCACAAATTATTATTTACATAATTTACAAATGACAACTAGATTATAAATCCTAATTTGTAGTGGATAAATATCAATTCCCATTACAATTTCTAGTTTTTATATAAATTGTAATTAGGTGGCAAGTGTTAGAGTAAATGTTTTAACTTAATTGTGTTAATTAAGTTACCTTTATTCCCTTCTTAAAATGTCACTTTAGTTTGCATAATGTGACATTTAATAATTATATTAATTATTAAATGTTTACCTATTAGGGTTACTTTTAGGTTTTGCATGATCTCTTTTCTTAAGGATTGATCCATTGTATATTTTTCACTCTCTTAATCTGATAATATAATCTCTCCATATTTCAGAGCTTCAAACCCTCATTTGCTTTTTCATCCATTCTCTTTCTTGTGACAGGTATCAATTTGCATGCAGGTGTTCTTGGACTCTGAAGTTGGTTTTGACAACTTCTACATGGTATCAGAGTGGACCTGCTATAGCCTGTTCTTATTTGAAGAATTTGGAGCTATGAGTGTTGGATCAAACATTCACAATTTTACAAGGTGATTTTCTATGGATCTGGCATACTTCATTTTTTGGGTTCCCTTTGGGCCCAAACAAACCTCGTCATTGGATTCACAGCATAAAAAACCCCTAACTCGATTGTTCATTCATCGATTTTGGCCATAGTTGATCAAGGAAGCAAACAAAATTTACCCCAAGGCCATAGGGCCCTAGGGCATGCCTTCCAAGACAAAAAAATTTTCAAAAAAAAATAAAAATGAAGTTTTTAAGTTTTTTTGGGCATTGCCCGTTCAAACAGGTCGTGCCACCGGTGCATCGCCCGACCACCACTGTTGGCGACATCCGCCGGCCATGGCCGAGCTGCCACTGCCGCACTGTCGACTAGCTACGTCGCCTGTGCACCACTCGCACATCGCCTGTGCGCCACTTGCATGTCGCCCATGCTCAGTCTGTGTGCTGCTAGCCACCGGAGGGCCACCAGGTCCCTCCAAAATATATTTTTTAACCCACTTTCACTCAAATGGGCATATCTTGGGCGTTTTTTCTTGGTTTTTCAAACAAAAATAGGCATTGGAAATCTGGCTCCAAGCTTGTCATGACCGTGTAGGATATTTTTGAAAATTGTGTAGTTTCTCTGTACTTTTTTGCAGTCAAAGTCAGATGATTTTTCTGCACTCCGAAGGGCATAACTTGGTCATTTTTGCTCCGTTTTTCAAAAACGAATAAGTGTCAGAAATTTGTGAACACGCTCTATTCAAATATTCTGTTCTTTCTTTCAGAAAATTTATCAAGTACACAAGTTTCAGTCTGAAACCATTTATGTTTTTTCCTTCTTTTCTGCTGAAAAATCTTTATTGGGGTTTGGTTTCTTGCATTGTGGGGGGAGTTTTTTTTTGCTTTCTGTCATTTACTTCAGAAAACCAAAAATTCTTCACATTGAACATCCATTAAACTTCTCCAAACATGGCCGAAAACACTTCTACTGTTGCACTTCTCACACCTCATAACAATCATACCTGGAAGGCATTCATGACACATCTTCTCAGATCAAAGGGGTTGTGGTCATGTTTAGATACGATTCAGCTAGTTTTGACATGACCATTTGAGATTATGCAGCATGGAAATAGGATGGATGAGGCTATGAGTTTGATTTCCTTACATGTTTCAGACAGCTTGTTGTTTCATCTTGATACATGTAACAGTCCTCTTGAAATGTGGACCAAGTTCAATGATTTATTTGGTACCATCAATCAGTTTCATGCACTACAAATTGAGGCAGAGTTGATTTCACTTGTACCTGATTCTTTTCCCTCCATTGAGGACTTTCTAATGAAATTCAAACAACAAAGATCTCTTCTACAGGGTTGTGGTAAGGTTAAGATTGATACAGAGTGTATTTACCTTATTTGGTCAAAGCTTTGTGGGAACTTTCAGATATTCTCATCTACCTTCCATTCCACTATAGATGCCTTGGGTGCACGTTTTACCATGCCTTCTTTTGAGGTGTTTTGTGATCGTTTGACATGAGAGCAGGCTAAGATATCACAGTTGGATGCTCTCATAGGATCATCACACCAAGCATTGGTAGCACAATCATATCAGGGGAAGCAGAAACAAAAATCACAGACCACAGAGCATTGGAAGGATTCTAGTTCACATAAGACTTTTGATTCACCTTCTCCTAAGGGGGAAACATCGAAGAAAGATAGACCTAAGTGTGCTTATTGTACTAAGCTAGAACATGACGAGTCCAAGTGTTATGAGAAGAAGATAGATGGATATGCAAAACATGTTTTAGATTTGATAGCTCTCCTTGAGAGGAACCATATTCATCACTCTTCTTCATCTACTTCATGCGTGTCTTCTTCTTCATCATCATTCCAGATAGATGGACTAGCCCCAAATAAGGGTCATGCATTATGTGCAACCACCAATTCACATTCATCTAGATGGCTATTGGATTCGGGTGATTCACACCATATGGCATCTTCTCAGGACATGTTCTCATCTTTTGAGGCTGCTTCCTCACCACACATATTGATGGGCAATAACACTTATATGAGTGTATGTGGGAAAGGTTCTATTGACATTGATGACAGTACATTCAATGATGTACTATGTGTTCCATATTTTTCCACTAACCTTCTCTCCATCTATCAGATTGCTCAGAGTGGGATAGGGAAGACAATTGAGTTCACACCTGATTCAGTGCACATTAGATACATTCAAACTGGCAGCATTGTTGCAATAGGGATAGTTGCTCATTCTTCCCGATTGTATACATTCACACACTTTGGTCCACCATCTTCCTCTCTTTCTACAAGAGAGCATGCCGTATCTAAGGAGAAGTTCGGTCATTTGAACTTATGTGTTCTTCCACCTTTTCATGAGACTAGTGTTGAGACTTCTACACCTCTTCCTCCTGTTGAGATCACATTTGTTCAGCAGGATACCTCTTCAATTGTGACTGACATTGTTACTCCACTCATCAAGCCATCAATTGTAGTTGTTAAGGCCATATCAGAGGATATTCCTTTCCTCACAGATGACAGTTTCAACACACTTGTTATCCCTTCCTCACTGGAGATTCCATTTCAGGATCATCTTGAGTTGTTTGATTCACTATTTTGTTATTCAGACACTCATGCTGCAGTTCAGTTCTTCAGTGAGCATCATCTAGGACTTCAATTTTCATCTCACATCTAGGGATTTCCTCTTCTTTGACCATTAGATCTATTTCTTCCTCTGAGGAGACACATTGGTTTGATCATTGGCACAAGGGTTCTTTCATTCTGGGGGGGCTTTGGAGTCTCCACTCTCTCTCATGGGGGGGTGTTTGATTGTATATCTACATATGTTCTTGAGAGAGTCTCTTGAGACATTCCATTTGTACTTGCTTTTTGCATTTGTTTTTGGAGTAGAGTTTTTCCCATGAGGTTTTCTCTATTTCTCCACTTTACAGAGATTTGGTTGTATTCAGGTACCTAGTCAGGCCTAGTTGCCAAGACCCTTGTTTTCTTTCATGCATTGTAGTTACTTTTTCTTTCTTGCACATGTTTGTAGCTGCACTCTTGCTCATCTTAAGGGGGGGGGGGTGTTAGAGTAAAGGTTTTAACTTAATTATGTTAATTAAGTTACCTTTATTCCCTTCTTAAGATGTCACTTTAGTTTGCATAATGTGACATTTAATAATTATATTAATTATTAAATGTTTACCTATTAGGGTTACTTTTAGGTTTTGCATGATCTCCTTTCTTAAGGATTGATCCATTGTATGTTTTTCACTCTCTTAATCTGATAATATAATCTCTCCATATTTCAGAGCTTCAAACCCTCATTTTCTTTTTTGTCCATTCTCTTCCTTGTGATAGGTATCAATTTGCATGCAGGTGTTCTTAGACTCTGAAGTTGGTTTTGACAATTTCTACAACAAGTGCTAGGTTGAAACTGGGAAGATCAAGTGTCTTTGTAGTTCATAGTCTTGTGCAAAATGTAACTTGGGTGCATGGACCAATTTACAGTAGGGGAAGTCAAAATGTCATTGTATTTTGTAGTTTTTTGAAAACTTGCAATCAACTTCTAAGTACTAAATTATACTTTAGAATACCAAAATTTTTAATACTTCATATATTTTTACAAACTTGCAAGTAGGTTTCAGACCTAAAAAATTATCCCAAAAATTAGATCCCAAGTCCAAAATGTAACATAATGCGAAAATAGTAAAATGAAAGGTTTTAACTCCCCAAACCATATTTTTTTAGTTTTAAACATGGAAAATTTGGTAAATAATACAATTGAATATAAAATAATTGAAATTAATAAGTTGTAATATAAATGTGCTTCAAAAGTTGTAAGAAACTTACTAATAAGAAAAAATTACATTTACTTTGTTATAAGAATAACATTCCTACAAAGACATGAAGTATGCATTCATGGGAGTTATTCCACCCTCAAATATTTTAAGAGAGTTGTAAAAATTGGCTAACATGTGGGTAAACCCACAAAACTAGTTTACAATTCTAGTGAGGAAGGAAAAGTTGCAAAAAACACCCCATACAACAAATTTTGGTTTTTGTGGGTTCAAACGAACATTTGGTCTGAGGGAACTAGAGAACCCTCCTTCAAGCAAACCCATTAAATGTTGGGTCCCACATTTCCTGGGGAAAAAAGAAAAGGAAAAGGTTGTGGAAAGTGGGTTTTCACAAACCCTGTTTCGAGCAAACCCTGGTTCAAGGGGGTTTCGCTTGAACCCCCCTTCTCCCCCTCTGGCACAAAAAAACTCCAAAAGTTTTCCCTTCGAAGCTCAAGTTGAGGATGAAAAAGGAGGAGACTTAATAGACCCAACTAGATGATGGTATTCCTCAGAATGAGCAATCCAATGAATATAATTTTAATATGTTTTTGTTTTATTATTAATTTTTTTTTTAGTTTGATTAAACATAGGTTTTTCATCAAGAACCAAGCTCTCTGTTCATGTGGAAAATAGCAGATTAAAAAAAAAATTGAAAAATATTAGTGCACTAGATATTGAAGTCCTTGATCCAACAAAAAAATGCTATGTTGTATACAGTCCGCCTATGTTTGAATTATAATTGGTTTGACTTCAAAACTTGATTACAAAAAAAATATTCAATAAAACACTATGAAACTAATTGGAAGCACTAGATATAGTAGTTACAAATCTAAACTCAAAAAAATTAGAATTTTATCCTTCATGGAAAAAAGCTATGTTGTATATGGTGAGTGTCACTCCTTAAAAATGGTGTTTACTGAAAAAAACTAGTTTTCGAAGGAGATGGAAAAAGAAGTGAAATTTGATTCCAAAAATATATTTAGAATCTATAGAAAAAATTTCACAAATCACTAGTTTGCATCATCTTCAAATTCCTCATGGTTTAGCTGCTATAGGTGTCCAGAAGTGAAGATTTAGTTAGAAAAAATTAGTTCAGTGTCCAGTTTGGCCAAAAATTGTAAATGAGTATTGTGGGATCACTCATATACATAGGGCACATGGGCCTAGTGAAATATTTTGGAGTCACTCAAGGAGTCAAGATCCCAAGATCACATAGAAAACCAAAATAACCTTCTATAGAAGAGAAAAGAAATAGAATAAATTTGTAAAAATGAATATACAGAATATTAGACCAAATTTGATCCTATGCAATACTACAATATACAATGTACATATGAGACCTTGCTTATATAGGCAAGGTTGAGAGGTAGGACAAACTAGGATGATGACAAGTGTCTTAAACCTATGTCATGTGACAACTGAGAGATAAGGTAAGATAAGATAAGATAATATCACATGACAACTATCATGCCTAGGAATTTCTACCAAAAACTTAGCTAAGGACACAAAAAAAATTCTAAATTTTGACCACATACACTTGACTAACTCACAAAATTTTGTTTCCAATGCATATAATTCATAAAAAGAATAAAAACATTTGACCAATGAATTATAATTCTTAGTTCTATAAATATTTTTTTTGACAAACATGATTAGATTTTGAAAGGAGACATGGAATCACAACACTAAGGTAGACTAATTTCTTCTACTAGCACATTTATAATCTGATACATAATTAACTCACATTTTATGTAAATTAAATATATCACAAGAGGTTGGTAAAATCTAATAAAATATTCATCTAACATACTAAAGTGTTATTATTTTTTTATCTATAAGCTATCATTGTGGAATTTCAACTAGCTTAACTAAATGTTATAGATGACCATAACTTATCGTATTTTATTTTTCTTCATCTCTCAATGTAATGAGCAACCCATTGGGTTCCCATAACCTGCACCCACAAGAAACCTGCAAAACTAGATACAACATTAGTTTCTCCATCAACATAAAATAATTAGCAATATTTCCAAGTAGTTACAAAAGGACAAGACCTAAGGGCCAAACCTATGCCTCAAGGGTTCGTCCATGATGGCTATCCCTACATAATGAAATCAAAGGCTTCATATTTTTCCAACTTGAGCTTGAACCATTAGATATTTGGCTGGCCAATAATAGGGCATATCCACTAGGTTCGAATGATTTCTCTACCTCATTTATTAATCATATACCAATTATACTATACACAAAGGATTACTAGTAAAATATGAAGCATAGAAATAAAGGCTCCTACTTTCATAAACAATGTCACAGATTATAGAAGGATTCTAGGAATAATTAAGCTAACTCTAATAGGTATTCACAAGGTAGAAATACTCATTTTGTATGTTGAATAATCATTTATGGGACATAGTTTCATCCTGACTTAAAGATTAATTTCACCATTAATTAGTTTAAAAATAATATAATGGAATTAATTATGATATACTTGTCGAATCCACAAGACAACTAAGAGGGGGGTGAATCAATTATACATCAAAACATCAAAACTCTCATTAATATTAAGATCCACATCAACATCAATAACCTTTAATCCGTTAGAATGATTTAGCATGAAAGAAAATAACATAAACTAAAACACATCAACACCATGCAAAATAGAACACTAGATTTACATGGAAAACCTAAGAAGGGAAAAACCATGGTGATGATTAGCTCACAATATAAAGTAATTGAAACATCAAATACAATAGGCTCACTACCAGATTATAGAAAAGAACAAAGAAGAATGTTATAGTTAGAAATCCATCTCAATGCAACAAAAAAGTCCACCACAACATCATCAACACATTTGCAAACTTTTTGAAGATTGTAGACACCTTCTTCTCAAGTAATAACCCCTAACTTCTAGAGATACTCAAAAGTATCCTTAGGAAGAACCTTAGTAAATATATAAGCAACCAGATCCCTTGTGGCACATACTCTAGCTTCACCTCATCATTTGCAACCTTCTCTCTCAAAAAGTGATATATTGGATTGAGATATATTTTGTCCTTGAGTGTATTACCAAATTCTTTGAAATGTTAATAGCACTTGTATTGTCATAGAAGATACAAATTGGTTCATCATATACCACTTTGATATCCTTAAAATTTTTCCTCATCCACAACACTTGTATGCAATAATATGTTGTTGCAATATATTAAACCTTTGTAGTAGATAAAGACACTTAATCTTGCTTCATTCTTAGACAAGGAATCAATTCACATCTAAGAAAGAATGCACCAACACTTGTATTTTTATTGTCATCCACACAACATACCCAATCTGCATCTTTATAAGCACTCATAGAAAACTCAATATCCTTTGGATACCATAAACCATGTTTTGGAGTTCCTTTCAAGTATCTGAATATCCTCTTCATTGCTGCAACATGTGAATCTCTAGGATCTTCTTGAAATCTAGCCACAAGACAAATTGCATGCATGATGTTTGATCTAGTAGTAGTTAGGTATAACAATCCTCCAATCATTGATCTTCATCATTTTTGCTCAGCTTGCAACTAGTAACCATAGGGGTACATACCAGTTTAGACTCTTCCATTCCAAACTTCTTCAACATTTCCTTGACATACTGGGTGATCCCACAATGCTGGTTACAATTTTTGGGAGATTCTAATTTTCGCCGAAATCACATATTTTTAGAAAATATAATGATTTAAGCCTTAAAATATTCCATGTTAAGGATTCCAATTGAAGAGGGTTTGATCAAACCCCCTTGGATAGAACCCTACTAGTATTAAACCATACCTATAACAGAGTCTCCTTTACACCTATCAAAATGCTAATAAAAAATCACTTTTGATTTACCTTTTGGGGGATCAAATGAATTCATTTTATTTTATTTTTTTGTAAGTAGGTAGTCCTTATTATAAGCTTCCCAAAAAGTTTAATTTTAAATAAATTTAATTTAATTATTATATTTATTTATTTTTCTTGTGAATGTAGGGTTTTCATCAAAAATCAAGCTCTTTGTTATGCACATGTGGAAAAATAGAATATTATAAAAAAAATAAAAAAAATGAGTGCACCAGATATTGAAGTCCTTAATCCAATTTTTTTTTTCGATACATACAAAAAAAGTTGTTATATGGTCCGCCTATGTTTGAATTGTAATTGGTTTGACTTCAAAACTTGATTAAGGAAAAAATATTCAATAAAACACTATGAAACCAATTGGAAGCGCTAGATATCATAGTTAAAAATATAAATTAGAATTTTATCCTTCATGGAAAAAAGGTTATGTGTTATATGGTGAGCATCACTCCTTCAAAATGGTGTTTACTAAAAAAAACTAGTTTTTGAAGGAGATGGAAAAAAAAGAGTGCAATCTAATTCCAAACATTTTGAAAAACAATTATTTAGAATCTACAAATAAAATGTCACAAATCACTAGTTTGCATCATCTTCAAATTCCTCATGGTTTAGCTGCTATAGGTGTCCGAAAGTGAAGATTTAGTTAGAAAAAATCAGTTCAATGTCCAGTTTGGCCAAAAATTGTAAACCAATATTGTGGGATCACCTTACTTTGATTGAGAAATAAGTATATATTTTTTTGTTTGATTGATTTGGAGTCCAAGGAAGAAATTCATCTCCCAAAATATTGACATTTCAAACACATTTTGCATTTCTTCTGTAAATATCTTTCACATAGCTTCATTTCCTCCAAATATTATATCATCAACATACACAACCACAAGAAAGATTCGATCTTTTCAACTTTGAAATAAATTAATATATGTGGTACCTTTATTGAATTCTTTTTGTATCAATTACCTATCCAACCTTGTATACCAAGCTTTGGGGCCTTGCTTCAATCCGTATAATGCTTTCTTCAATCTAGAGACCATATCTAGTTTGTATGATAAGTGAAATCCTTTTGGTTGTTCAATGTATACTTCTTCTTCCAACTCACCATTCAAGAAAGTAGACTTCACATCCATTTGATAAACTTTCAAATCCTTATGTGCTAAAAAATCTTAAAGCATTATGATAGCTTCCATTCTTTCCTCCAGAGAAAATGTCTCCTCAAAATATATTCCTTCCACTTGTGAGTAACCTTTACACACAAGCCTTACCTTATTTCTCACTTCTTCTTTATTCTCATTTAGTTTGTTCTAGAATACCCACTTAGTTCCAATTAGATTTTTGTTTGTTGGTCTTGGGACAAGTTCCCAAGTTTGATTCTTCTCAATTTGCATTAGTTCTTCTTCCATAGTCTTGATCCAGTATTCATCTTTGCATGCTTCAATCACTATTTTAGGTTCAACTTTAGAAAGTAAACATAGATTTACTTGTTCTTTTCTCATTGTAGCTTTTCTTCTTGTCAAACCACCTTTAATTTTTTCACCAATGATTTGATCCTTAGAATGATTCTTCTACACATGCTTAGGAGTCTTAGGGATCCTTTCCAGAGCTTCTTCCTCTTCAATCTGAACTTCTTTTTCCTTACTTTCATCTCTGTCATTTTCTCTGTAAGAGGTCTCATTTGATTCATATCCATCTATCACCACAAAATTCTTATGTAGGTATTCATCTACCTTGATTCTTTCACTCTCAACAATCTTCTTCAACCTCTTGTTGTAGCACCTGTAAGATTTGCTTCTTGTAGAATATCTAAGAAAGATACAAGTTATCAGATCTTGTATCAAACTTTCTCAAATTTTCTTCATCTCTTCTAATATAACATTTTCTTCCAAATACTCTAAAACATTTTACAGTAGGAATCCTTCCATACCACAACTCATAGGAGCCTATGTACTATTTTCTCTTTCCTATACTTTGTTAAGTATGTATACTATGTTATGAATTGCTTCTCTTTAGTAGACTTTCGTTAGGTTTGCCTCTTTCATCATGGTTCTTCCATCTTCTTGAATAGTCATGTTCTTTCTTTCAACCAATCCTTTATATTGAGGAGTCCTAAGGGTAGATAAATGTCTCTTTATTCCATGATTCTCACAAAAAACTATTAAACTCATTGGAGGTGAACTCTCTCCACCTCTATCAACTCTCAAAAATTTATTTTCATATCCATTTCATTCTCAACTATAACTTTAAATGCTTTAAACTTATCTAGAGCTTCTAATTTTTATTTGAGAAAAGTAACCCATGTCATTCAAGTGTAATCATTAATTAATAGCGTGAAATGCCTATCACCTTGAAAGCTTCTTAGTCTAGTAGGACCATAAATATTTGTATGCACTAGCTCCAACAGTTCAATAGTAGACTATTCTTTGACTTTGAAACTTCTTCTTGCTTGCTTCCCAATTTGGCATTCCTTACATATAGCATTGATAGGATTTTTAATCTTTGACAAATTTCTCACAACTTGAACTGAATTGATCCTTACTAGGCTATCAAAATTGATGTGACATATTCTTCTATGCCATAGCCAACTTTCATTAATCTGAGTCATAAATCAATGACCATTAGCACCTTTGAGTTTATAAACATTTACATCTATCCTTCTAGCAACAACCATATTTCTAGAGATTTTTATGATTTCACATCTATCATCCTAAAACATAAGATTATATCCTTTTCTAACACATTTTTCCAACAGTCAATAGGTTATACCTTATATCCTTAACATAAAGAACATCATATGCGTTATTCTTGCCATCAAAACTGATTGAATATTTTCCAAATATCTTAGAATGTATCTCACCAAACTTAACTAAATCTCCTTCATAATTCTCAAGTTTAACAAACTTACTTTTGTCATTGTTCATATGATTTGAGCATCTAGTATGAATGATCTAGTAGTTCTCCTCTCTAGCATGAAAAGTAGTCACCATAGCTCCTTCAATATCATGCCCTAATTCCAAATAATTTTCCTTCACACATATCTCAAAGTTAAAAAAGATTAGGTTCAACATTTATAGCCATAAACAATCATTCACTATCCTCATCATCCGCATAGTCAGATTCATCATCAGATATATTGGCATCTTCTCTAACATAATAAATTTTATTAGTTGTTTGACATTTGTTCTCATTATTCTTGTCATTTAAATATTTTTTTGGACATATTGGAGCATAATGACCTATCTTTCCACAATTGAAACATTTGAAAGGTAACTTACTTCTTTATTTTCCAGTACCTTTTTTCATTCTTCTCACAAATTTTTCTTCTACTTCATCAAGGTCCCCCTGATCTGATTCCTCAGTCTTCTATGATTTTCTAGCCTTAAAATTTTTGTCTCAAATTTTGTATTACTTGGACCAAATTCTCTCATTTAAAAAGAAAATAAGGCACCATACAATTGATCTCTAGTATATTTGCTTAAATCATGAGCTCCCTCAATAGCA
Source organism: Sequoiadendron giganteum (assembly GCA_007115665.2). Lineage (NCBI taxonomy): Eukaryota > Viridiplantae > Streptophyta > Pinopsida > Cupressales > Cupressaceae > Sequoiadendron > Sequoiadendron giganteum. The sequence continues at coordinate 954,927,174 of CM021100.1, forward strand.
TAAACTTTATGACTATAAGCTTTGGGAAGAGTTCTCAATACCTTCTTTACCACTTCTTCTTCAATCTTTCCACCAAGACCTCTAATGGAGTTGATAGTATCATCCACCTTATGCATGTAGCTTTTAATCTTTTCATCTTCTAACAGGGTATGTGTAGGATCATGATGGGCAAAAAAGTGGCGATATCTAAGTGATATGATGGGCCATGTGGCTGACGACTTTTTTTTTACCCAAAATTGATGAAATGAAAAGGGTTTTTTAAGGAGATTCTCAACTTTCCACCAATATAAATTATGCTTTACTTTAAATTTAATAAATAATTATTATTCATTTTCTATTTGAATTACGACTAAAGTCCTGATTGATAGGTTGATTGAAAAAAATCTATAGCTTTCAAATGGTATCACATTTTTTGAATCTAAAACATGTGTCACATTCTATACTTCACATACTATAGGATTAAAAAAAAATGAATTTCATGAAGTTTTGACCAAGTTAAGGTGGTCAGATATACGAGTTTTTAATATTTTTTAAAAGTTTAATAAAAAATTCATAATTAATTATTTAATTTCAAAAAAATATGCATCACATCAGGTCATGAGTCCACTACTTATATCTGAAATATTATAGAAAAATATTATCATTTTATTGTGGTTAGGGTGGTCAGACAGACACCTACTTCTTATTTTTTCCTTGAAATTTAAATACTACTACATTGAAATTTCAAATTTTCACCAAATAGATTAAAAAAAAAAAAACCTAGTAGTTTAGAAACTACATTCAATTTTCTATAGATTCTATTCTTACATATTTTTGAAATAATATAGATAACTTATTCAAATTTTTACGTCAAGTTGCCTAAATCTGATTTTCTAAATTTTATTGCCACTTAAGGGCCTATTTTTTCCATGATGATCCTGCACATATCCAACATCCGTATTTTCTCAAATACGATCTTTAGATTCTACATCTTAGCTTGCTTGACCTTATCATCTCTTTCATAAATGTTTTCCAACTTTGTCTAGATCTCTTTAGAAGCTTTCAAATTCAGAACTTTCACAAGTTTAATATTAGAAAGAGCACTTAAAAGAGCATACCTTGCTTTACCGTTGTTTTCATGGGCCTTGATCTCATCATTAGTATTCAAACCATTTATAGGCATAGTGTATCTAGTCACAATAAACTTCCAAACTCCATATCCAAGGGATACCAAAAACCCTTCCATCCTTGTCTTCCAGAATGCATAATCTAATCCAACAAATAGAGGAGCATCTCTCTTGTGTGCCATCCTAGATCTACTTCAACTAGTTAAGCTTTCTTCTAAGGAAAATTTCTCTGATACTAATTATTGAATGCACAAGACAACTAAGAGGGGGGTGAATCAATTGTACATTAAAACATCAAAAACCTCATTACTATTCAAATCCACATCAAATTTAATAACCTTTAATCTGTTAGAATGATTTAATATCAAATAAAATAACAAAAACTAAAACACATCAATACCATGCACAATATAGAACATCGGATTTATGTGAAAAACCCAAGAACAAAAAAAACACGATGAGAATTAACTCACAATATAAATTAATTGCAACACTGAATATAATAGGCTCATTGCATGAGGGCTCACTTCCCAAAAAAATTAGTGCTCACTATGAATGGCTCATTGCCATATTACAAAAAAAGAAGAAGAATGTTATAGTGAGAAATCCATCTCAATGTAACAAAAAATTCCACCATAGCATCACCAACACATTCGTAGCCTTTATGAAGATTGTAGACACGTTCTACTCACTGCTTGTAGTAGTCTAACTCATTAAAAATCACACTACACTTCACACGTATGAAATTCACATCACACTCATTACACACAAATCCTCCAACAACACAACGCTTATTTATACCTTCTTCAACCTTGAAAACACTCTCCAAGATTAGCTATGCGCCTTAACCATGCAAACTCAAATTAGGTCGACACCAAAAAATTCTCACGATGGAAAGGAATGAAGGTGGACCACAACACTCCTTAACTGGGACCTAAATCCACTCATACACACCACACCATGCTTCCATAAACATTGAAGCAAATCTACACTTAGTGTAAACACCCAAGGTCGACTGAACCCATATAAGCACCATTAAACAATTAAGTACAAACTTCCTTTAATCTTGAGACAACTCATGGACAACAAATGTCACTTGAACACAATTTAGAATATTCCACAAACACCCTAAAATTCAACAAATTCCTTAACAACAACTTTCACCTAAAGAACAAACTCATCTTGTACACCTAGTTAACATTTTACATATTGTAACTCAAGAGACTAACTTTTGGAGCACCAAACCACAAACAATTTCAACTGAAGGTAGATACGAACCTTATTTGAACACTTCCAAAATTGCAAGACCAAAAAATAAACTACAAAGAAATGTAGAGAAAAACTATTTCTCCTAGACACCACTATAATGCATAGTTCACACACTGGTGAACATAATTTTCTCTGCACAATGATCCAGAATAGGAAACTCTGGATATACAATTTATGAACACCTCTTATCAACATATCCAAACCGCACAAGCATATCTTCAACATAGAAGAAATGCGGAGCAAAAGCAAGAACACCACTTTGTATGCTAGAACACCTTTACAACACATTGTTTCCTCTTTTTTTCAAAATTTCTCAAAAACACTAGGAAACCAAGCATGACAAACACATTCTCATCACCTAGAGCACCTCCTCATCACAACCAAACCAACTATAACATAGAAACTCAATCATACACATTCTTATCAAAGCAACACTAGAGGTTGCCATTAGTAACACTTACTAATGACAATATAATGCAACTAATCAAAGCATCATCACAACTTTTCAACCATCAATATACTTACAACAATCACCAACAGTATGAATCGGTTGACATCAATGACAACACCAACTACTCATACTTGCAACAATATTAATAAATAACATATAAATAACTATTTACTACTAAGTAGAGAATAATAATGATTAAAAAAATCATAAATATATTTAAAATACCAATGAATAAACATTTTGATAACTAGGAAAATTATAATAACATATCAAATCAATGACAAGACAATTTAATAATTGGTCTTTAAGACTAAATTAGTAGCAACATGAACATTATAGTGATAATCAAAAATCAATTCTATTCAAGATAATAACTCTATTGTTAACTAAGAAAAAGGATAATGACAATCTCAACCTTCTAATTTTAGAAATTAATGATTTATTTTTATTTACTACAAAATGATATAATAGATTGTGAAGTAGAAAATAAATGAATGAAAATTTTGATAAAATATATAAGTAGGTTTTATACCCCAAGGTGAATAACTCCTTATCCTTATAAATAAGGAAAAAGAGATCACTCTTTTCCTTATGCTTTATTTAGTCTCCATACCCGATTCCTAGAATCTTACTTTTATCAAATCTAAGAGATAACAAATACCATATAAAAAATTTAATGCTTCATCTCAAGAAACAGATATACAAATTAAAGAAATATAGTTGTAGCATTTATTGAACATACCAAGCTGTTGATGCCCTCTAGAGTGACCTAAGGCAGGATATCCACCATATGGAGGATATCTTGGTGTTGGTACACCTTGTTGAGGAGGGTAACCATATGGTGCATTGTGCTGAGGTGGAGAATAACCCTGTGTGCTAGGATATCCTGAATGCATGCCTCCTATACCAACTATAATGCAACCGCAAGGCATGAGGCCTAACTCTAATCCTTTGCCAATGATCTGCCCACTTCGCTCATCCTGCTATTTCTTCACCAAATCCAACTATGGTTTGTTTGTTGCCTCCTTGAGACCCATCCCCTGAACCAATATGTTTTAAATCATTGAACTTACTGAAACTTTCAGTCGATTCTTCATGCATCGTTCACCTAAGTAGCATTTCTCTTCCTCAAGCCTGAAAACTAATTCTGGATATGTTTCCCATGCTATAATTTTTTCACGTACAGCAGTATCAACAACCATAAAGACTGGTGATTTTTTGTCAAAACCTTCCTGTATCTACTTCAAATGGACCCGGAACAAGCTTTTCAACATAGTCCAATTAAGCCATCTACCCTGCCACGAATAAAGGCTACAATAAGTCCTCTCTCCCTTCTATGGTATGGGCTATAGTGGAGGAGAGGCAAAACAATGTTCAAATTCGATAGAATATACAGTGAAGTTGGGACGACCATGTATGCCCCAAGAGGATGGGGAAAGGCAGAATATATGCAACGTGAGTGGCTCCTTCAACTATATTTTTCCAGGGAGGTTCAAAATCCAACATGCTAAGGCACATCGATCTAAAATATAACTGACTGTTGTAACAATATGGTGTGATTGAACATTTGATTACATTTATAGAAATAGAGAAAAGAAAAGACCATTTTGTACGTACTTGATTATGAGAAAAGCTGATTTGAAACCTGAGCTTGAGTTTTTAAAACAAAATAATGCAAATCAGGCCAACCTCCTTAAACTTTGGGGACTGTGCAGATCGATGAAGATACTTCCCTCCCCTTTCAATAAACTTCATTCCAAAATTTATTCATATCCCCCCAATGAAACTTTGATCATTCTCCCTGGCTTCCTGCAGCTGATCACTACTTATCACCCATCTGATTTCTCTTGGTAGCGATTTAACAAGGAATGGCACCCAATATACGTGCTTGGTAGTTACGTAGAATCTGCATGAACTGAGAGTGGTGGTAGTCCCCTTTCCAGATAACTCCGGTGCATGGTGCCCATGATCCATGGCTTCCCATTAATTTGGTGATATCAATTTAACATAATTTAATTTAAATAATATTTACAAAATATAAATCCATCATTGACCATGTCATAGTGGTCATGATTTTAATACTTAAGTCTTTACAACTTTCACTATACGTAAGAATAAAATTAAAAATCAAGATTAATTTAAATTCTTTTGTCATCTTAGTTTTTACATTTTTATAGAATAAATAATAGAGTATTCATTCATTTTATAGCTATTACAATGATGAAATAGATTATATTATACAAGTAATAGAATATTATAATTTCAACATAATAATGAGATATCCATACAATAATGACAACAATAATACTACTAATACATAATATAAAAAACATGGTAATAATAACAACATAGAAAGATTGCACAGTTCATCAATTTAACTCAACTTATTATCACTTAAGAAATATACCCATGATACAAGTAAAATATTTGCAACTATTGAAAAAAAGGGTGAGGCCTTACAACAACTAAGAATTATAGAAATATTCCTAACTCTATAAGTAAACATAACATGTGAACATGTGTGAAAATGTCCTAACTAAGAAATAGTTAGATAATGCACCTTGTTCACACTACAAAGGAGGGAACTGGATAAGAAACACCCCTATTCACACCAACACCCCCTTAAATGCAACTTAGGGAAAATGATGAAAAAATCAAATGATGCAAAGATGAAAAGATGGGTCCTAGCTACTAGGCCATGTAACTGGGTACCCATGTACAAATGCAATCTCTCACAAATGAAGAAATGGATAAAACCCAGTGGGACAAAAATCATCCCCAAAACAAATAAAATACAAGAAATTGAAATTGAAAGATGGATGAATCAATATGACCCCCAAGGAATACTTATACCACCAATATACAATAAATTAACCCCATAATGGGAAAAGGAGAGACTATGTAGCCCACCCACAATGTGTAATCTCCTATAGAAATGGTAAATGCTTGAAAACAAAAGATAATCCAATCCCTACAAACACAATTCCTTCATTTGGTAATAAACAAAACCAAGTATATATGTATGATGTCTTCCCATTCCTGAAAGGAATATAAGGAAGAAAACCCAAGATGTATGAAGTCTCTGAAAATTGCTCACGTGTTTCCATGTTGATGCCAAAAACTTCCACTGCCAAGTTAGGTGCTCTAGCCCACACTAATAAATATGACAACCCGAAATACAGTAGATATGTATTAATAATAATATCTAAAGACTCAATTATCTCCTCTGATGATAAAGATTCTGCTCCAATTTTTTTTCAAAAGTCTCCACACTCATGTCAAACTATGATGAGTGATCATGTAGAAAACAATAAGAGTGTTTGAATGTTCCCTCATAACAACAAAAGAAGAAACAACTTCATAAAAGAGAAGATGAGTTCAATCCACATTGTCTCCAAAATCTAAAATATAATCTACTATAAAAATAAGTTTTCAATGTTTGGCAAGTATTCATCCCAAGTAGCCATATTTGGAAGACAACACATATCTTACTAGTTGAAATTAAAAGAAGCCATGGATATAGCAACAACAATATCATCAAAAGAAAGAGTATATGGAGGGGATGCAATCTTAATTCATATCATCAAAGTATATTGTTATCCCCAACTGGTGTTTCCACATAAGATTCTTAAATGTAGATATCAAATATATCAATTGATGTTGGAGTACATGAAGTATGTGGAGGAGAAGTAAAAGATTTGATGGATCTTTTGTGTTGAATACTTTTATAATAGCGTAGCATTTATAATGTGTCTTCATCATATGGAATATTATCACAATCGTTTAGGGGAATTAGAATATTCAAAATAGGATCATCTAGGAATGGATATATTGTGCCTTGCACAGATGCCCTGTCCTATTGGGGACCCCCTTTTTCCTTTTTGTTGCTTTTGTAGGTTCCCCACCTTTCCTCTTTAGGAGAAAGGTCCTCAAAATTTTGGTTTTTGAGTCATCTTCCCAATATTTATTGAGTTTGCATCAAATGTGGAAGATCAGAGTATTTTTCCACTAAAAAGGTCATGTGAGAAGTCATTGAAAGCATTTAGAATATCTCTTAAGTTCAAATATTCTTACATTTCATGAAGACTTAAAGTTTTTTGAGGATTTCTCCATCTTGCAGAATCCCCAAAATCCCAAATTGGATCCAAAGTTTTGAAATCCATGGCCTCCTTGAATCCCTAAAATTTCCCAGCTCCATCAGATTCCCGAAATCCTTTGCAAGGTTGTGTCTTTGAAAAGCTCCCAATGAAGTGCTCACTAGCTATGTTGTTATTGTATTTATGGCTTAGAGTTTAGGGGATATAAAAGGTTATTTCTTTGATTCATTTCATACCTTACCTTCATTTGCAAACAAGTAGAGCATTGAGTAGAGGTGACCAAGTGATCAAGAAACCCTACATAGAATTTTTAGAGCTTTAAGCACATCCCAAGATCGATTCAAGGTGATTTATCTTGTAGAATTTGACTCAAAGGTCAATAGTGATCACTTCCATACATATATTTGGTGACTCCCTTTGAAATTTAAGCTAAATTGTGCAAGATTAATGTAGGTTTTAGAAGATTGAAGTTCATTGAGACTTCTTTATTTTTAGAAATCCCTGATGAAACATCTTGATCCCCTGGAATCCCCGCAAGTGATCCACCTTTCAAAGATTTCCATCATCCTTGGAAAACCATGATTTCTACATAAATAATCCTTTTTCAGATATTTTTAGTTGCAAATTAAGGTTTTTATTTTAGTTTGGTTTATATCTTGGTTCAAATAGGAAAATTATTTTTTGATAAATTTAATCCATTATTATTTTTGTGTCGACCCCTACTCTTGGGTCACTGGTTTCCTCCATATTTTGTAGGTTAAAAATTAAATTTTGAAATGATTTGAAGTGTGGGTTGTCTTGGCGCCTATGATGGAAGCCTTCATGACCAACCATCATAGGTCGGCCTCAAAGCTTTTAAATTTTTTTAAACCTTTTAAACTTAATAACATTTTTATATATATTTAAGTTTCAATTTATAATTATTTATTTATGTATATATAATTGTTATTAATATTAAATTCAAAACTAATTTGATTACATCCATATATGAATGTAAATGTATTTGAACTCTTCATTAAGTCATGTATGTCCTAATGTGACGTACCAGTTTTTCTACAATTCACTTGGTTAACTAAAAAAACTATTTTTTTTCCTTTTTCCTCAAACAAATAGATGTATAATATTTTAACATCTTGGTAACAATAAGATGCATAAGTAATAAAAAAGAACTTTTCTTTTTTAATTTTGAGCATAATAGTTTCCTCAAAACTACATGATTATAATTAGTCTACATTAATTTACACAATCAACTTTGTGCTTTTATATCATTGATTTACTAGAAAGGAAATAAAAATTCTTTTATCTTTTAAAAGAAACATATGCATAACCAATCATTAGAGAAATATACTTTTATTGTTAACAAACTTGCTAAACAAGACAAAATTTTCTTTCTTTTCTTCAATATATACATAGTTTCATTATTTTACATATGCTTGGAATACAACTAAACAACAAAATTTTACAAATCTTTTTAGGAATAAATTACAACACTTCTACAATTTCTCAATTTTTTTCCAAAAACATTGTAGATCTTCTTTCAACCTTGCAATACACGTTAAGAGACTTGAAGAGAAAACAATAAAAAAAATTGGAGAGAATTTTTTAAAGCCAATGGGCTCTCCACCCAACCATAGGGTTGTGATATAACCCACCCCCAAGCTTGGGGGTCATTTAGCCACTTGGGTAAAATCATAATATATCAATAAAAAAACCTCAACAAGAATCACATTTACACATTATACACCTATACACATACTTGGCTCACATAGAAGAAAATTACAAACATCCCATTTATATTTATAACACAAAGGATCTCCTATATGGAATCCACTTAGGGGGAGTATGGGCTCTAAATTTTAAGGGAGAATATATGTATCACATTATCCCAAATGTTAACCTCCACACCATATCTCCATACATCACAATGCACCATGTCAACACAACCACACCCACCCCTTTTTCCTAAAATACAAAATCAATATATGGGATACTCATGTCCCTAAATAAACATGGAATTCCCCTTAGAGGTAGTTGCACCCACTCAACCCCTTGCACATGGAGGATGAAAATCAGCCTCTTCACAAGAGGGGGTGTGCTATACCACATAAAGAAAAGAACACATAAACACATTAAAGCACATATTCTAAAAAAAAAAACCTCAAAAATACCTAAGAAAAAATACATCACAACACTTACATTTAATCAATAAGAAGGGAAGACATCCTACCTCAAAATTGCACAATCCCACTAATAGAAGAATCCTTGGCTAAAAATTTCCTCCCTTCCTCTTTTCTCCTTTGCAATCCTCTCTCTCTCCTCAAAGAAACTCAAACATAATCACAAAATCACCAAGATCACCTGCATGCAATCACTTGTCAGATGCAAAAGACATGCAAAACCAAAGAAGATGTTATGTAAACCTCAAAGTAGAAATACATTATTAAGAATCAATTATTACAAAGAGATCAATCCTTATGAGGGAGAAAGGGAAACCCTAAATGAAACCCTAGTGTGCACACTTAATAATTAATCAATTATTAATGTGCCTAAGTTTAGCTTAAGAAACTAAAGGAATAAGTGACTTAATTAATTAACTAGTATGATATAATTAATTAAGTATATAACTTATTACTCTAACATCCCCCCTTAAAATGAACTTAGGAAGAAGCTAAAACACTAGAAGAAGATGTGCAATGCAAGCAAGGATGGGTCCCAACAACAAGGCCTAATCAAGTACCCATTTAAAAATGCAAGAAAGAGGTAGAGAAGGAAAACCCAGTGGGAAAAACCCCCTTACAATGAGATGACAAGCTACAAAGAAGCACTGGAAGAGCACTGTAGAGTAACACTGGAACCGCAATTTAGCAAGCAAGGAAAGATACTTCTGTCTACAAGAAACCATATCGGAATCATAATGATGCAACAATAGACCCGATGCCATGGAACACTCGAACACTCCAAACTAGAACAACCCTGGAATCCATAAAGCAACAGTCGATTATTGAATGATGTATTACTGAAAATGAAGTGCAAAGATGCAAGTTGCACCCTCCCAACTGCCAAAACATCCAAGTAATCTCCAAACAACCCATTGGGACAAATCTGGACTAAGTGATCAACCTAGGACCGATACAAAAAAATTGCATGGACAACAACATACAGCTCCTCAATACCTTTCCAACGCCACAAAGATAGCGAAAATCGGAGATCATGGCAAAAAGTTATGAGCTTGGAAGCATAAAATAAACGTCTGACTTCAAACAGCAATAAATACAGTAAAATAGAAAAATACTATAAAATAAACTATACCACAAGAAATTTCTTGGAACCAGCTTTCCGACGATATCTCGTTTGCCTGATTTCGATACCGTATGCCCAAGTTATGCCAAAAAGAAAAAAAACTGCTTTTTTAGGGCAAATTGGGGTTAGGAGGGGGCAAAAAAATGTTGTACGGACGTTGATGTCATACTGACGTCAGTGATTCATGAGGATAAAATTGACGGCCATCTGGCCATTGCCGCAAAAAATCAGCCCCCTTGCAAAAAAAAATTCGGCCCCTGGTTGCCATATGACCGTAGGTGGGGCTAGAGTGGGCTGAGGGCTGGGCGCGGAGCTCCCGGTCCCCCATATGATCGGAGCGGGTTCGGTGGAGCCCTCGGGGGCTGGAGTTGGCCAGTGGTGAGTTGGTTGGGTGCCGCCCAGTGGTGGTGGACTGGTGGCTGCCTGGTGGCCGCTAGGTGGCGCTAGCCATTCCTTCTGGCAGCGCAGTGTTCTATGCAAAAGTTTCAAAAAACCATGCGGTTTTTCAAAATTTTCAATTTTTTTTTGCCTTTCAGATCAAGTGCTCAGAAATTGACCAAACGACAAGCGATCTTAGGGTTTTTGGCTGTTGTGAACGCGATGGTGACCTCCGTTCGTGCTCAAAATTGTCTGAAAAATATGCTACCTCCAGAGCTTGCAAAAAATCACCGAGCTTGAAACCCTCACAGATTTCTTCAACGATGACCAAAATCAAAAAAATAAAAGTCATTCCTGACTTTTTCCAGTGCTCTGAATCCAATGGTGAAGCCCAATCTGATCCAAGACACTAAATAGATGAACTCAAAGCATGATACCCTCGAGGAACCCCAAACGAACTCTATATAATGATTTTCTCCAGAATTTGAGAAGGGGTTACATGTCAAGGCTCTGATACCATGTTAGAAACCAAGATCACCTGCATGCAATCACTTGTCACATGCAAAAGACATGCATAACCAAAGAAGATGTTCTGTAAACCTCAAAGTAAAAATGCATTATTGAGAATCAATTATTACAAAGAGATCAATCCTTATGAAGGAGATCAAGAAACCCTAAAAGGGAAACCCTAAATGAAACCCTAGTGTGCACACTTAATAATTAATCAATTATTAATGTGCCTAAGTTTAGCTTAAGCAACTAAAGGAATAGGTGACTTAATTAATTAACCAATATGATATAATTAATTAAGTATATAACTTATTACTCTTACAAAAATCATAAAGATACAAAAAGATCAAGAAACTTTGTATACTCTATGGAAGAATAATTTTAAAGAGAAGGAAGGGGTAACTTCCCACCAAAACTAACTCAACTACCCAACTACTTCGCATTTTCGCCACTTTCAAAAGTGGGGCATAAAAGAGGGTCATACCACCCCTTTGAAAGTTAAAAAATGATCAAAATAAAATCCTAACCCATATACCCTATACCTAAGTTATTTTTCCAAACATAAAATACAACCTAAACCTCTTAAAATTACTTTTAAAATCACAAAGTTAAAACTTACTGAAGAAAAAAAAAATCACTTTAGCACATGTAAGAGGGGGACCAACCACACCAAGGCTCCAAGTCATAGAGAGCTGAGAGTGGAGGGCTTCCCTAACTTACCTCACTTTAAAAGAGAAAGGATCGAGAATAAAGAGCACTATGTAGTACTTTTGTCACTCTTTAGAATTGAGTTCAAGTTTAGGCTAGGTGAGTTGGTTTTTGGAGTCAGTACTGTGTCTCAGAGAACTCTTTGTCTGACGAAGACAACACGGTTCTAGGATGATAGTGTGGCACACAGGTATCTGTATGGTCAGAAAATAGTAAACACAATAGAAACTACCAAAAACCCTACTAATGGCCTTTCTAGTTACTCTAGATGGTAAAAATAGAATGAGAAAGTATAGGAAATAGATACTAAAATGATAAAGAAAGTAAATAAGAACTAGAGTGATGAAGATGATATCATAGAAGCACCAGTTTTCCAGCTAGCTCCATGTGTATTTCCTCCTACACACAAGAAAGAGGGAAAATTATTGGGGCTGTATAGGGTCCTACCTCATTCAAACCCCTGTTTTGGTGTTTCCACCTCCATGAACAACCAAAAAGAAACAAAGTAGAATATGCGGTAAATAAGAGAAAAGGAAACAAGAAGCACTACAAAAAATGTTATGCTACTCAACTAAATCACAGAGGAGAGGAGTGAAGCATTACCACCTCCACCCAAAATCTCACTAGCCTATGGAAGGAGAAATCAAGCTACGAACTTGGGAAAGTCACCACCACTGCAATCATGGTGAAAGGAGGTCTCACAAGACTCCAAGCTCACAACGTCCGTAATGGCCTCACACTTGCAATGTGGAGTTGGTGGAGTGTTGTTGCTACTGTAATTCTCAAAAGTGGGATGCTAGAATGTTGGAATGAGAGTGAATGAAATTCTAGAGATGTGTAAGAGATTGTGAAGAGATGAAATTATTGAAGGAAGAATGTTTTTGAAGGTGGAATGGGAAGAATCTACCATTTTTGGCTCGGTTGGTTAAAGAGGGACGTTACAATTCGACCCCAATCGGGTGTGTAATGCCTCTACCAACTCCAGATGCATGAATTTTTTAGGGATGATAGTGTGCTGCACAGACGTCCGTGCACCACACATTTGTCCCCGATAAATATTCTCTCACCGACACAAATGATAGATGCCATGTGGATGGAAGGTGGTTGGGTGATGTGGAATTTCACCTTTGTATTTGATTTTTAAAGGTGAGGGTGTATGAAATGGGAATTCACCTAACGGGTTCAAATTCGCTGCTATACAACACATAACACTAAAAAAACACACTTTTATAAAGGCCAATAGATCTTAGGAATCCATGTGATTCTAGGCTTTTCATCACATTAGAGAGATATAAAGTGGATGAATGACCCCATCAACCATTGGCACTATAATCTACGTATACACTCAACAAGAAGTGTTGGTGTGATATCTGGATCATATAGTTGAAGAAAATATATCATATAAGATCACAAATCATTACTAACAATCATAAAATAACATATATTGAACTCACCACTCACATATTCATCAATACAAATGATCTCATCAAAGGATATCATAAGAAATATAATAATCAACATAAAATATAAAATCCACAAGTATATCCAAATAGCATTCATAATATAAATAAATGTGCATCATCCATAAATTAATAAGTATCATAATCATCAAAATGTATCTAGGAACACCAAGTATCAAAGAGAAATTAGGAGTAGATAGAATGGGGTTTCACGACATGACTTTTCAGTCCATAATTGATATTTCCTTCATAGACCTAATTGGTAAATGTGTCAATCTACATGGATGAACTTAGAGTATTCTTAAAAAATAGAGGAGGTAATATAATATATTTAAGAAAAGTGCTACAAATGTGTGCAAAATATGGGATATCATTAAAAACCCTAAGAAATTCTCATTTGGTGTGAGCAAAGGAATATAATTTTAGCATGGTATTTTAATCGATCTAGAAAAATGCTAGTATAATCGTGAAGCTTCAATTACTTAGGAGAAAAAAGGAGTTGAAGTCCTAATTTGACAAAAATATTTTCATATGAAAATTCATTACAGGGTTCTTAGAAATTTTTTACCCTTTGAATTTAATGCTCAAAAATATTTCTAAAATAGAATGTATGTCTAAGGTGAACGCTGCATTTGAAGATATAAAAAAGGTGATAGATGATATGCTTATGCTAAAAATTCTTGATTATACAACACTTTTATTTATTTATTCCTTTGCATATAATCATACATGTGTAGTCATGCTTAAGCAAAAGAATGATATAAAGGAAGAAAAACCAACATAATTCATGAGTTCACCCTTCAAGGATGTCAAATTTGAATACATGAACTTTGAGAAACAAGTTTTTTTTGGTGGAAGTTGTTAAGAAATTTCAGCACTAAATATTGAGAAGCCAAGTGATTACCATTGTACGCAACTCTATAGTCAAGATGCTATTGATGCAAGTGAACTGGGTGAACTAAGAGCCAAAGGGATTATATTTTTACAAGAATTAAATTTTAAAATTATTTTTATGAAGCTCATTTGAGGTCAAATTTTTTGTAGACTATTGTTGAAATGGATCCTCAACATACAATTCATCAATATGTTTTTGATATCATGTTTACATACATGATTGGTATGCTAACATTGTACATTATTTTCTTATCAATAAATGCCTAGCTAATATGAAGGAATCACCAAGAAGAGATTTGAGGTTGAATACTTAGAATTATATAATTAAAGGAGGGATTCATTTTAGAAAGAACCATGACCTTTTTTTCTTAGATTCCTAAACTATTTGGAAGTTGATAAATTTCTAAAGGAACTTCATGAAAAAATTGGAATAGCTCATGGATCCAACTTAGTGTGATATTTTAAAAATATATCTAGGGTGTAAATAACATCTCTTCCATTATCACAAGGGAAGGGACTAAAATTGATCTCAAAGACCCATTTGGCCACTAACCTCAATGGAAGAGCTAGAATGGTGGATCATGGTTTCAATCCTTTAGATATGTGGGTGTGTGATGGTGTGATTATAAATTAATTTGATGATACAATAATTTACCTAGTTTAACTATGAAAATTCAAAAAAATAATATGATTTATGGAAAATATAGAACTAAAATATAGAAATAAAGTTCTAAACAAAAGAGGGTAGACACAAAGGAACTTTGCATGTGAATTTGGGCTTGATTTGGTTGCATAGAGGCATTGGATGCCCTCAATTGGAAAGAAAATAATCAAAATCAAGTTTCAAATTCTTGTTGCTCCTTGTCTATAGGTTCTTCTTCTCTAGACTCAATGTAAAAACTTCATCTATCATTGATAAAATTGAATTTCCTTAATTTTTTGACTTGTAGGGCTTAAATTATTGAATGAACAAATAGGTCTTCAATCCTCTTCAAATTCACTTAAGATTTATAACCTATACACAATAAAGAGGGGAAAGGGTTGCGTCATATAGGGGCTTGCCTAAGTCAAACCTCATTTTTCTATTTCTACCTCCACAATGGCTATGATGATGTAAAAGAGAACTTAACCTTGGTGAGGAAGATGCTAAATGATAAATAAGTGAAAAAATGATAATTTCTACAACTTACCTCTTAGGTTTTCATTTGTGGGCTGAATTGATTGCAACCATCACCTTTAAAGAGAAACTGATGCTTGATTTGAAGTATTGCAAGTGTTAGTACTCACAAAAGAAATAGAAATGAAACATAAAAAAACTCACATGAAAATATGACACATTATTTTTGGTAAGGAAAAGCAGGTTTTGAAGGAATCCCAAAACCATTAACAATGAGAGAAGGCTACAAAAGATTAAGCAACTACCACCGTAAAATAAAATATTTGTTACAAGATAAATCTTGACACAAACAACTAAACCCACAACAAAACATCAGAAAAATTCCAAACAAACAAAAATTAAATTAGATTATCTAAAACCTTAGTTGCCTCCAAATTACTGGAGATAACATTATCATGCGTCTCCACCACATCTTCAAGCTCCTCGAAGGGAATATCAACCCTCTTTTTGGTCTTGATTTTGGTTAGAACACACAAACCATCATCCATGCTCTTCTCCATTTGATTCTTTTGATTAACATCAACAATCACCTCCTTATTCTCATCGAGATCCAACTGTTTACCATCCCACCTAAGGGTGTTTTCGTTGAACAAAGAAATCCCTTACGCATTAGAATTGAGAGACTAGATAATAATTTGTACCACATACTACAAATCATGATTTTTTTTATTTTTATCATCCAAGGACACTAAACTCTCCTCATGATCCCTACTAACTTTATCCTCTAAGGACTCCAACCTGTCCTCATGGTCCCTACCCATTTTCTCAACATCCACCACTACCTTGTCAAGGACAAAATTTATTTTTTTAAACTTGGTTTTCATTGTCCAATCCTTGTTACAATTAACTAGAGCCACATAGGCACTTTTTCATTCATTTAGCCTAGCATTAAGATCCTTGACCTTTGAAAAAATCCATTTAAACAATGACAGGAGATTATTCGTTCCATCCTATGGAATTCTACAAAAAAATCCAAGTTTATTTTATCCCAATTCATAGGCTTAGTAGAAGGAATAGAAACATTCTCAAGTTGACACTTCGAATCCAAAACTTCACCCTTCAAATCATCACCAACTAGAGAATCCTTCAAATCAACCATTTCAACCTCAACATGCTTCTTATTAGAGTTAACGACTGAGTTCACCAGTAGCTCCAACAACCCTTTCTTATCCTTAACCTACTCAAAACCCTTACAATTAGGAGTCACTAACCTAGTATTCATAGGGTAAAAATCCCTAGAATTCTTAATTCTAGCACCCACAAGACCTTTTTCTTCCACACAAAGCCCCTTATCAACCTTATTGCTCCTATGTTTCCCCTTAATGGTATGAACTTAAGACACACTAGAATATTTCACACCGTCCTCGATCAGGATTTTTCCTTTCCCACATTCCCACTTCTCATCCTTTTGACCACCTTTCTTCCCCATTAGACCAATTCTTAGTACCTAAAGAAACAACCTCCTTCATCTCAATATCAATCTCATATCCCTTCAACCAAGAATTATAAATCTCAAGATCGAGGTCTTGCACGACCTTGCCATCTTTATCCAAAGACTCCAATTCTTCAAATCCATCCTCCACATACTCCCCATCCCACTCCTTTGCAAATTCCCCCATATCATAACTTGAAGTAGGCCCCTTATCTTTTCATCCACTAGAAATCTTAGGGATTTCAGGAATAAACTTCATTTTGATATAGTCAATGATAAGGAGCATGCGCCCCTCATGGAGAATAGATTTTGCTAGGATTTTTTCTATTATCTTCAATGCTAGTTTCCATGGAGAGGAGAAAATAGTAGGGAAAAAAAACCTAACTATTGTGCCTAAAGTGATTAAACAACATAAAATGGTACCCATAGATTACATAATACTTTCCATCAAGCATGAAATATTTCATAATTGCTAGTGCTGCATCCCTCCAAAATAGCTTGATAGAAGAATGATCATACCCACTGCTTCCCACACCTCTGAACTTGTCATGTTCCTTACCCTTGAATAAATTAGCCAAAGCGCACTTGGAAGCCCCACCGTCTCTATAAAATTTCTTACCCTTCATGGGTAATCCTATGATTTCAGCCATTAAACCCTAAATAATATTCACCTCCACCCCTTGATAGCGTAATATACGGTTATTTCAGCCTTTCACAAACCCTTGCAGTTTAAGTAGATAAGGAAAATTCCTCCCTTCTATAGATGCTCCCACACAACCTCATTTCCACTAAAATCTTCACAAGAAAGAGTCTCTTGTCTACAACGATACCCATGGAAACTAGAGACACACTCATTCTAACCTTCTCCTTGTTCTAATGAGTAGAAAGAACTAAGAGAGTAATCCAAAAACAAGGCAATAAGGCCCCCATAAACCATGTAAATCTGAAAATATGAGTACACCCTGCTATAATTACCAAAAATGAGTACACCTTGCTATAATTACCACATCCGTCAACTCATTTTGATAAGATATGAAATTATTAATAGGATAGGCTATGAACTCTATACTCCTAAACTAAATAGAGAGGAGATAAAGACAAAAAAAAAAACCATTATCTCCCAAGGTTACTACCACTGAGAAAAGACATTTGATCATGATAAATGAATATTAGTGGGGATGGAATCATAAGAATTCCAACATTAATGAGACAAGACCCCTATGTTCACAAAACCATTAGCCAAGGTATTTGCCTCATGGAAAACATGTGAAATTTTATAATCATCAAAGGAACTTAGAATAGAAAGAAAATCCTCTATGATATGCACTATGGACCATGACGAGGGATTCACCTTCATTAAAATTTTAATAATATTAAGGGTGGGTGCAAAAATTTGGGGGGCCAAATTGTGGCCAACTCTTTTTAAAATTTTGAAAAGCCATAATGTGAATGCGTTATAATGCACTCACGTTATAGCTTCATGTAACTGAGCTCAAGGCTTAGTCACACTAAGCCTAGAACGCACTTGTGTTATAATGTGAGTGTGTTATGACTCTTTATAAGGAAAAAAAAAAGAAAATGAAAATCATTAGACTATCATATTTCTTCATCTATAGCCTCCAAACCCTTCCAAGGCATGCTCACATTGTGGAGACCTTAAATTCATCAATTTTATTCATGAAATTTCTACTATTTCTTTGCCAGAATGTTGCAACGTTGATGGGTAGCTCAAGGGAGTAAGCTTTTATTGGTTTTTTTTTTTAATTTTTTTGTTAATTAGGTAGATTTAATATGTTTTTGACATTAATTTCGTTAATTATCAAGAGTTGAAAATGTACCTTATTCTCCTACTCAAAATCCTTCTCCTCCTCATGAACAAGCACACAAACAAAAACCTGATGAACAATCATGAAAACAAACTCCAACAATTCCTCAACATCCTCTTGGAACTCAACAAGATTTAATGGGGGAAATTGAAAACAACAAAAAACAAATTGAGTTATTTGCGAGGTTGAACAATCCTGTAAGTTCAACCTCAAAAAGAACCACACTTGCAAATTTACTTCAAGCCATGTTAACACATGTAGATGCAATTAGCAAGAAATTAAGTGGTTGGGTGGATAAGAGGCAAGAGTGTAGAGATTTTTATACAAATAAACTATCATACAAATAAGTTAAAATTTACAAAATTACAAAATACGACTTATGCTCACTATTCACTAACCCACGTACAAATAAAACTCTTGACCTTAATAGCAAGAGGTTTCCTATCCATTTGTGTAGCCACCAAGGGATTAAGGACTTTTTTTGGAAGAGGTGGTGGACGGTTTTTGAGCATCCACCATGCAACAATAACGAGGTGCCTCAATATTTCTTGAGGAAAATCTACTACAAGTTTTCCCTCAATAAAATCCCCAACTATTTTGATATGTTGAAATTTTAGGGGAGAGGTGGTAGGTTGACATAGGATAGACTAGGTGGATGTTAGGATCCTTAGTGGAAAGGGAGACGAGCAATTGCTAGGCCGGCTTATGAGAATTTTACTATCTCTTCTATTGTGAAGGAGAGTGTTGAGGTGGACACTCTACAATATATTAGCTCTATGACCCAGAGTATCATCCAACGTGTGAGTCCTGTAGTACAATGTCAGCCAAGGGAGAGTTTGAGGGGTAGGGTTCCACCCCATTCTTGTCAAGTTTTTGGGTCGGGTTGTACATATGACCCCACAGATAGTTAGGAGGTTGGTGTGTAGGATATGTTTGTAGCTGCCCAGTTGGCGATGTTAGATGTCATTTCGACCTTGATATTCAGGTAAATGTTAGCATGTGCATTGAATTTAATTTTTGAAATAAAAGATTAACTAATTTAGTTTAATGATTTTAATTAAATTTTAGGGTCATAGTGTTGATACTGTTTTCACCGGCCCTCTACCTATTTTTTAATCCACCACATCTATTTTTTAGCTATGTAACTAGTAAACAATTATAAATATTACATGTGAATAGCATTGCTATATGAATGGTATTCTAATATCAGATTTTGGATGTTGATTAGGTTACTCTTGGAGGTTTCACAACAACATCTCCCAGTGCTAGTGGAGTACAAACCTTCACTTAGGTAATAGAATAAATAGTTTAGCTAATGAATTGTACTTAATGGATTTGTGTAGTTTATATTCATATCATTGATTACATTTCATTGCACAAATTTCAAACTCAAAGTATTACTTCACATTACATAACTAATAACTAGATGTTGATAGGTGACAAAATTTTAATTACAATATACTTTTTTAGAAAGTCAATATAATAAATGATGCAATTACTTTGTTGGTGTTTATTCTTGCTAGGCCCATATATCTCTAAATGGATTCCATGCCTTATACTCAAGAATATTCAGGGCTTAGGAGGCCAACACAACGAGCAAAGATCCTAAGGTCCTTACTCCTACTCTTTAGGATTTGTGGAACCAAGGAGGGTGTTCCTTAGTGTGTTCATATGATTTACATTGTCTCAAGAACACTTCTATACATAGATTAAACCCTATTGAATGAAATTAGATATAATTTATCAAAGGCTCGACCAAACTTAAACAAATGACCTCTAAGTTACTAGGAACATGTAGTGACTCTGAGATTTGCATCTCATCATGAATAGAATATGAATTAAGAAATGCTTTAACCTTGAATCCATAGATGGGTATTCTCTAATTTTAATAAACTATGAGAATTCAAAATGAATAATCCAGTGCCTCATCAAATTGGGTAGGAGTTGAGCATGAATTTTTTTTTCATATACAATGCTTTATCCATTGGGTGAACTATTTCCATAATGAATTACATCATAGAACTTCACTGTATTTAAAGCATCACTACTTATCAAATCCTTAACCCGTTATCACAAACTTACAATTCTTCCTTAATAATTTAATTAACTCATTGAGCTGAAGTAAGCAGAAGAATCATAAATTTCAAACAAACCTTTGAAAGATAAATGAAATTACACTTGTTAATTTCACTCATAGTCTATGATAACAACACACAAGAGAGCACATACTTTAAATTTTTTAGATTTCTTTCGATATCAGTAATTACATCAGACCATTTAAGACTATTTCATACATAAAACCTACCCAAGATAATTAATGGCAGATTCATCAGGAATTCTACATTTTGTATGTTTACTCTACCCTACCTAGACCTTACTGGACTAAAAAATTCAACCATTGCAATGAGCCTTGAGATATCTTTTATAACACAAGAGAGTGACAAGCTTCGGGATCATTATCATTACATTTAAAAAAAAAATCATTTCAAAATATAATTTCATCTGCATTTCAAATTTCCTTGACAATTGGATGTAATCATTCATCGAATAGGGGAATCAAAATTTGTAAAAACCCACGTAACCAGTCAATTTCACCTTATCTGTAGCCAAATGCCACTAAGGCCTTGTTGTTTACGTCCATGTCGAATCCAAAAAGAATCACATCAACATCACAACAAAATTGAAAAACATAGAAAACCATAACATCACTCAGAACCTGAAATAGCACCATGGCCATGGTACAAATGGCCAATTCATGTTTTTTCCTTAGTGGGAGGAAAAACCACCACCTTATCTTCATCAGTACACTTCCTAGCACCAGAACTAGAACCATTACACAATGCCACTATGATAATTGGAGAAACCGTGAGGACCTCCTCGTTCACACCAACCATCTCAGTCAGAGTCGTGAGGAAATAGTTGTAATCAGAGTCAATTTTTGAATCACCACCACTAGAACTACCTAAGACATCAATGGGAGAATTCCGTCAACCTAGAGAGCCTCGAACGTACCCATCTTGGCCTTTGACCTCCTCCCATACTTGACAGACTTCCTTTCTTTGCGCGATGTCGCCACCTTTGCTCTTGTAACTTGTCTTTTGAGCCAAGAGCTGCACCTGAAAACCCTTAGGATAGGCTTCATATTTTCCATCTTCAAGCTAAGAGAGCCTTGAATACTATCTTGTTCTCCTAACGAGAAATTGCCACTAGATTTTTGAATGTTACCCCTAGCTGACCTACACACAAGCGAAGGAGTAGCAGTCGACTTTCTCATTTTTGTTCCCAAACTCACAACCTTTGTAAAAGTAATTACCTATTACAGAAGCACGAAGGAAACCAAAATATTAATTGCTATGGTGCAAATGAAAATCCATCACCCGTATTTATTTAGTGAATAGATGAAACAATTATCAATGCTCCAATTGAAAGCATGACTAATTGAGTGATCATTTGTTGGCATCTCCATCACCATTGTTAATTCCCAAGTACATGGAAATTGGTGTACTATTCATCATGATTTCCAGGAAGTAGCCCTTCACACGTATGGAGATCAAGATCATACCCTTTTGTTGATGGTGTTTTTATGCACTTCACAACACAGGTAAGACGTAGGTGCATTACCTCTCTTGAAAGATAATCCTCCACAATCAAATTGCATAACACTATCCCAAGGTATCTCAGATGTCAGGTCATGACGATGCTTGGAATATATCAGCTGTTTAATGTGATTTTTCTAGAATCACAAGGCGGTGTTACGTGGTTTGAAGCTGTAGGAGAACTGGGTCAATTAATGGAGTTCCTTGAATATAAAATTATTGCACTTTTGTTGTAGGTTTAGATAACAGTCTGGGACTCCATTGTTTCGTCAGATTTG
Organism: Sequoiadendron giganteum; assembly: GCA_007115665.2. Classification (NCBI taxonomy): domain Eukaryota; kingdom Viridiplantae; phylum Streptophyta; class Pinopsida; order Cupressales; family Cupressaceae; genus Sequoiadendron; species Sequoiadendron giganteum. Next base: position 954,949,656 of record CM021100.1, read on the forward strand.
GGTTTATAATGTGCAATGAACCTTAGCATAAATTGTTTCTAAAAAGGAAAAAAGGATGAGGAAGAGGGATGGTTCCTGGACCTGCAACTACTGATGAACAGTGATCATGGAGGTTCCTACTATGGACAGTTTCCTTAAACAAAATTTCACTTAATCTAAATTCTCACAATGTCATGAAATCTATGCTATCTTCTAAGGACTACAGATATTCATCATTCATTCGTAATGTAAATGTGAACAAAGACAAATTTTAATGAGTAGCTATGAAATCATAGTCTAGGCTAACTTTATACAGTCATTTACCATCAGCAAATGGCCAAAAGTATGGACAAGGAAAGCATACACACAGGAAAAATCTTCAAAACCAAAGACAACATACTAAATCAACTACAGCTAACTAAAGGAAACAAGAACAACAAAGTAATTTGAAGAAAAATTTTAACTAAGGGGAGAAGAATCATGAAACATGTAGAGAAACCCAGAAATACACTAGGAAATGACTTTATTTTCTATTATAATTTCTGCAGCATGCCTTTACAACAACTCAACTCTCTTAAAATGAGAGGAGGAGAGCCCTATTTATAGTTTCCAAAAAGAAAAATTAATGGCCAGGATTTGATTCTATTGTGTGGCCAAGATTCACTTTACACTAGGGTTTCACCTACCTCCAAATAAATTTCATTTATAAGACATTTCTTGTGTTTTCCCTATTTTGTCATCTAGTGGCAGCACTGTAGCAGTTTCATCTTTTTGCTATTTGCCCTTTGTTGTAGCTATTCCTTGAGGAATTCTTCATCGATGATAGAGTTTCCTTCACGTTTCTTTAATGCTGCATACTCCATGAAGTTCAAGATCATCGGTTGGAGCTTATCTACTTCCATGATATCCGATCACAGCACTTGGTAGCTCCATTCCTGAGAATTGCTGACAAGCTTTTTCCAGTCAACATCATATTTGGCAGCATTATCTCTGAAAAGTTCTGATTGTGCAAAGGCTTGGGTAACAAAACTCATGAAGTCTGTGGTAACCTCAGCCAACATCCCATCTTCCATGCTCTTCAAAAAGTGTGGCTTTATGCTCTCTGGATTTATTTCAGCAGCGGGTAGCTCATACCCCATCATTAACTTGAGGTACCGAATGCACTCTTTTCTTGACTCCTTGGCCCATTCGATATCCAGTGCTATACGTTCCAAGATCTGCTCCAGCCTTTTCCTCCGGTGATCAAAATCTTGCTTCCATGTATCCACTAGCCAATGATCATCATCTTTGAGGGCAAGGTCCTTCTCCTAGACCTCGCTTAGCAATGCAAGGATAGCCTCAATCTTCAGGTAGACTACTCTGTATTTCCTCAGGAACTCTTCGCAAACCTACCTTGTTCCCTCAAGGATTCTTTGTACTTCTAAGAACTTATTTGTTGTCCGAATAGCCAAGTTGATACTTGTGTTTCCCATGTCTAAAACTTGTCAGAACCAATTTTTCGTAGTCCTATCCAGGTTCCTTCTCTTTTCTAATTTATTGATCTGCTCTTGGGATAGTAGCTGAGGCGGGGCCAATGATGTGGCGGGCTCCTCATCCGAGGATGACCACTACTGAATATAAGCTGTCAAATCAGCCACTTGTGCTTTGAGTTCCTTCTTTGAAACCTTATCCTATTGGATAAGGTGTACCACTGTGGCAACCGATTCCTGGAGGTGATCAACCTTTTTCTCCCTCGTGGTCACTCCCAAGTTGATGGTGGAGATGTTATATGTTATCCCTTGTTCTCCAACCATCAACGTTGCTATTTGCACCACCCTAGATCCTGAGGCATCCATGGTTACCTTCGATCTGATCTTAGGCTTCTTCTCTTTCTTGGTGCTTATTTGTGCTTTGGCCAGAATGGCTTCCAGCCTTGCCTTAGGATCCTTTAGGGTGGGAGTCTTTTGTTTCAACTGCTTTTCTAGCCAATCAGGTATTTGAGGCTCTTCCCTGGGTAATTCACTTTGATTCCTACCATCCTCCTTCTCAAGCTCAATGGCTCTAACAACAAGAGCACTATTCTCAATTTTTGCATCCCCCTTCTCCTCATCAGAGTCCTGTGCAAGCGTTACATACTTAGCGGGAGACTTGGCGCGCAACTGCTCATTGGAGGGATCCTCCATTTTAGCACCCTTTTCTTCTTCATCATGGCCTTGTTCATGTTCCTCGGGCTTCTCCTCCTTCTCATCTCCATTGAGGGATTCCTCCTCATCGTGTTCTAGGGTTTTTCCATGCCCCTCAGTCAGAGACTTGCTGCCTTCAGTCTCTTGAGCAGCAATTTCCTCTTCTTGTGCAAGGTGATCCTCAGTTTCCTTATCCTCAATCTCCTTAAGTTGCTTGCCCTACTCTGCATTGAGTTCAAGTTCATTTGTTTCTCTTATTATTTTAGCATCCAACTCCTCACTGCCCTCACTAGAGGACTCATAGGCTACCTCATCTATCTCCCGGCGTTCGAACAGTGGATGCTCATGGTACTCAAATTCTTCGTCCTCCAGCCTCGTCACAGCCTCTAGCTGTTGTCATTCAAGTTCATCAGATATCTACATTGTTGCCTCCATTCTTGGTGGCTCAGAAGGTGGAGGGAGAGCTGGAGTGTGGGCCATAGCCTGAGCTATTGCAGCTTGCACTACGGGATTAGTAATCATCCCCGAAAGTTTTGATGACACGTTTTGCATGTATTTCACAAAGGATTCTGGGAGGTTGAGGGTAGGCATTGTAGCAGTAGAAACGGAGGGAAGGGAAGGAGACATAGAGGAAGAGGAGATCAGCGAGGTCATAGTGGAGGACGAATCCACAGGAATAATCTGCATGATCGAAGAGGTGAAAGCAAGGTGAACAAAGATGTCCACCGCAGGCGAGAAAGAAGCGGAAACGACAAGCAAAGTATGCAGGGCAGTGGCAATAATTGTAGTAGACGGAGACCCTGGCAAGTCAGATCCTTCTCCCTTGGTCCCATGAGGTGGACCTTTGGGTGTCACAGACATCTCAGTGCCTCCTGTTGTTTTCCTTTTCTTTTGGGAAGGTTTGCCCTCTGATGCCTTGCGGGCATAAACCTTTGGTTTGGGTAGCTGCTCATTGGCTTCTTTTCTCTTCTTAGTTTTGATTGATGGTGGGGATTTAGATGTTTCCCCAGTGGTCATGGTAGTTGCTCCACCATTAGAGCCACTTGGTTCACTTTCTAGTCCCTTAAATGTTAAGGCGACTCCTTGTTGTTTCAATCGAGCCACCTGTTGGTCAATCCATGCCCTTGTTCGAATCTCGATGGGTTTAGTGAGCACGTCAATGTTGTCAAGTTCTCACTCATTCCAGTCAATTATAGGTAGTGGAAAATTGGTGATGACATCATATCCCTGACCAATCACCATCTCCTCATCCTCTTCGAGCTGGAGAGGAACCGAGCATAGATTTATTATTCGCACGTAAATGGCAGTCATGTGCATGTAGTGCTGCAACCGCACCTCAAGATCATCTTTACAATTAGCCCAGAAATCTTCCACATTGTGGAGGTGGGCATAATCCCACCCCAACACCTTTTTGATATGTCTGTATGGGTCCATTTGAGGCCGAGTTGTATATTGTCAAAAGTGGTATTCAGCCAACTCCCTTTCTAAGTACCCTGTACATTGGGAGGTATGGATCTTGTACATCCCTTGGCTGAGCCTAATGGGGTAAGGTGTACCCGCTAGATGCTTGTTGCTCAAGATATTATGGATATGCCATAGCTGCCAAGTCAACTCTAATAGTATGATCCGGTCGTTGGGGTACCAGGGCAGCTTATTTGGTCTCTCTGTGAATCCTTGGCCACAGATGTACATGAACCTTGGAAATTGAATGTATAAGAAAGCATATTGCCTAAGGAGGGCTCTAGCACTAAGGGAAACTCTTCTTTGGAAGTTGCCTACTAGAGATCGAATGATGTAGGCGATGAATGCATCATTCACCCTATAATAATCCTTCTTGAAATTCCAGAACTATAGTTGAGGGTAATTATCATAGGGCTTGAGCTCTACCCCCAATACATCACCAGGTACCATAGTTAATCCCTGATAGTGTCACTAGTTGGCCAGGGGAATAAACCAATTAGGAGGTCCTTTTCACGGTTGTAAACTGTTCATGGAAGTAGTCACTGATTATCTCCCTCCAGTAGAAGGTAGTATCATCACCACGGAGAATCTACTCCACAAAGTAGAACATCCATTCCTAGAAGAAGGCCACAGCAGGAAGGCCCATTAGTTGGCTCAGCAAGGTCACGAGGTCGTGGTAATCCTCAAAGAAATCACTACGATAAAGCTCTTGAGGGAGCTTACCGGCACTACCCCACTTGTCCCTCAACCAATATTGATTGATTAGTTTCTTACACCGCAGTGGATTCTACTCCCATAGTTCCTTGCATTCATCCATGGTGGGGGTCTCCATGCTCTTAAACATAGGAATGTGGAAATTTGTTGTTATACCTGATGGGGACATGTCTGCAATGATATTCCCATCCCGGTCCACTATTGTTCTGGTCTAAGGTTGATATGCCTCTACGCATGCCATTACCAGTTTCGAGGCCACCAAGGCCGGAGGGAAGCCTGTAGCCTTGGCAATTCTGCTGCTCCTTATCAACCTTGCATTCTCTATCTTGGGGTTCACCCTGACCCTCTGTGTAAATTCATCAATATCGACTTGACCAATGTTGGTATCCATGACATCTCTCCAAAGAGTGGTGATTATGGATTGTAAGGGAACCCCTTGAAACTTTTACTTCATTAGGTCTTTATCCTCCTTGCCTTGATGTGTATTGACTATTCCTTTCCCCTTCTCCTTGGAGGCACCAGAAGTTTCTGCACCGGATTCCATAATTCCTGCACAAAAGACGTGAATTAACAACATTAAACATGATAAAATGGTCTCGGACGAGTCCCTGCACATCAAAGTTAGCCCTGTAATCATTTTTCATATTCAATAGTCACATAATATTTGATAAAACATTTCTTAGAAAGCAAAGCAGGCAATTCGGGTTCCTAGGGCCAGAGTTCCCTTGGCAGAATGTCGTTTGGAAGGGAAAATTAGGCATGGAACTCCCAAAGGTGTTTCCCAGTGTTGGATTTTCTCAAATGAGGGTTGGTGTGAAGGAAGACCTAATTTTAGCAAGTGGGTCAAAATCTATTTTGGATTTGGAGGTCATTTGATCCTTCATTTGGGAGCTCGGGCATCAGCCACAAGATAACAGTTGGAAACGGTGCAGAGGATAGGGAACTCCGGGCGTCAAAATCTAGATCTCGAACCGCCGTTGCCGGGAAGCGGTTACGGGTCAGCCGTTCAGGATAGTGAAATGCAAGAGGCAATCTGGGAGGGGAATTCTGGAAGACAATCCCCAGAGACAATTTTCTGGAGTCTCAAAAACCAGGCGGCAAACAACGTGTCAGGACTCGGAGGTCGGGAAGCTATTTCGAATTTGCCGCGTAAAACAGTGCTAGTTGAATTGAATTTCAGAAGCGAAATACGGGGTTCGGGGTCCGGATACACCTTGGGTGGTTGGGTTTTTGTTGGGATTTCTTACAAGTCGAAACAAGGACTGGGGTCTAGGACTTAGAAAGACGTCCTAGGACAGCCGTGTAAAACAGCAAAAGCGACACGAAATTTTGGGAACGAAATTCTGGAGGTCGGGGTCCGTAGTGAGTTTGGATTTGGTAGCTTTCATAGAATTTGGAATCAGATCTCATGCAGTCGGGGTCCAAGGTCCGGAAAGACACCCAAGACAGGTCGTCAAAATAGTGAAATCAACACGAAATTCCTTGAATGAAATTCTGAGGATCGAATCCCGGGGATAGTTTGCTCCTTTTTGAATTTTGATTTTTTATGCAATTTTGACATGGACTTTGTGGGGCCGGGATCCAAGAGTCGGAAAGATGCTCGAGGGAGGTCGTTTAGAATGGCGGGGATGCAACGGAATCCCACGAGGAGAAATCTGGAGGCCGGGATCCAAGAGGAGCTTGGCCGCATGAAATGTTGAGTTTTAAGTTTGAGTCTATGTAGACGGTCGCAAGAAAGCCCCAGGCCCGGGTAAGGTTCTCGCCTATTCTGAAGAATGGCAGCGGGGAGGTTCACCTTCGGTTGTATTTTTGACTCCTTAAACGATCAATTTTTCTCTTTTTAAAACATGGGATTTTAGAGGAGGGTACTTACCTACCATATTTTAACATTGTTTTATTTTACTTAATTTTAACCTCAGAATTTGATGAAAAAGAAGATGAGGCCCATAGATGGCGGACGTACCTGAAAATATCGAAGAGACTGATGTTGGTCGCATGGAAAACGTTGGTAAAAGAGCTCGAATTCAGGGGCTGAAAATGTCAGACGTTTCGGAGCTCTCCAAATTTCTCATCACTCGATCAGGTGAAAATGATAGCTAGAAAATCTGTTTAAATAGCCGAAATAGCCATTAACACCACAATTAATTCCTTCGTATAGTGGCCAGAAAGTTGGTGAGTTCAAATCTCACAGGGGGCGGTGGGCGACCTAGAGTCTGGTGGCCGGAAAGACATCCACCCGCGGCCGTGAGGAACGACAAAGTGCAAGCAGAATTTCGGACGCGAAAATCTAGGATCGGAGTCCGAGGTCTGGAAAGACACAAGGCACTGGGCGCCAGTGACAACAAACACAGAATGGGAATTCAGAGACAGAAACCCGAGGGTCTAGACCCAGAAGGGGCGACGAACGTCTGAAAGGCATTCTGACAAGGAGAACCCGAAATGGCCCTAGATTTAGCATTTTTCAAAGGGGTCGAGCTTGGTCAAACATAGTATATGACTTTGGAGGGTGAGTTGACCTATTAGGGCAAAAAAATGGACATGCAAAATGAGGTGAACCAAAAAGGGCCCAGCAATCAAAAGAGGGAAGAGAGGGAGAATGGTGCAGGAGCACCCCATAGTTCACCTAGGAAAGTTGACTAGAAGGTCATGATTTGGCAACTTGTTTAGGCCAAATGTAGTAATCTCTTCCTATTTCTTTGAGTTTGTGCCTTAGAGGCATTTGAGATCATGTATTGTGTTAGTAAAGGTCATGTTGACCATTTGATAGGTTGAGGTTTGGCTACAAGGATAGTTTATGACCTTTCTAGACCTTTCTAGGTGTTAGATTCTCTAAACTTTTACAAATAAGGCTTAATGGAAGCCACAAGTGGCCATGGAGTAGTTAAGACCGAGCTTAACTGAATGCGGGACCTATAAATGGTGTGCCTCGACTTCAAAATGAAGTTGGAAGCATTGGAGTTTGGGTTGGAGTTTTGTAATCAAGAAAACAGTGGTGTTTAGGGTGAATTTTTTGGTTTTTGCTTTAGATTTGTGTGTTAATGGTTTGATCAGGGCACTGTGAGTAGTGTAGGATGTAGTACAATTGTCTTTCAAGCATTGTGTAGAATAGTAGATAGTTAGTTTGTTCTTTTCAAGCATTCTTTTGTAGTTAGCTTGTTTCTTTTAGTTGTTGTTCTGATAGACAGACTGTGAAGAATGGAGGTTTAGTTTACATTCCCACTATACTTAGTGTACGGGCCTTTGGGAATTGTGACTAGACCCCATGACTGTAAATATGGTAGGGTTAGGAGTCTTTAGGAGTCAGGGTATCACTGTGGAAGTCTTCTCCTAGGTGAGCCTGACAATGTTCGGCTAGGAAAGACAAGAAGTGCAAAGCACTTGACTTGCAGGGGTGTCCATCTCCTGGAAAATCATGGTGTGGAGAGGATAGGTATGAGCCTTGCCAAGGAATAGCATGGAGGAAGAAGCTCCATCAACCTATTTGGTGAGAGGAATTCTTAACAGTCTATAGAGAAGCTAGGAAAGACCTACAATAACCTAGGTTCTTGTTCATTTCTAGTTTGGGGTACTATACGAGTAGCGGATGCTTAAGACCCCAAAAATCATTGAGAGGTGGGCATGGGCACTAAGAACATGAAAGGAAGATTGGGTGTTCTTTGGAAAACTTAGGATAACAAGTCTGATTTCTTGGAGATGGAGGCCTAAATGGAATTCCTAGGCTAGTAGCCTTTTTAACCCTAAATGAGGGTTTGGTGGAAGCGACTTGTAAATGGAGCTTGGTGGACCTTCAAGAACCCTAGAAGGATGGTTTGAAGCTATTGGAAACTTCTCCACACCCCTATGAAGCTAAGCTGTAGTTCTTGGGTATGTTAGCCTTTAGGGTGGATTAAGGGCTAAGGAAGAGTTGAAGCATTGCACCAAGGTTGGCTTGGTAGGTAGGATTTGACTTGGTAGCTGGGTTGGCAAGGAGAACCAGGGGAGCCTAGTCAAGAGTTAGGTACTATAGGTTGTGGTGGTGAAGTGTGTTGAGCCAATCCATGAAAAATTCTTACCTTTGTCCTTGTGGTTGGTGTAGGCCAATTTAGGATAGCTTCCACCTTGCTTGGATCCATCTTCAAAGATCCTTGGGATACTACAAACCCCAAATACACAAGCTCCTATTTGAAGAACTCACATTTCTCTAGGTTGATGGCTAACTTCTCTTCTTGCAATCTTCTAAGAACCAACTCCACATGTTTTAGATGTTCTTTTGCTGTCTTGCTAAAGATGAGTATATCATCAAGATATACCACCACAAATATCCCTGTAAAGTCTTTGAGCACTTCATTCATGAGCCTCATGAATGTGCTAGGGGAATTAGAGAGGCCAAATGGCATAACTCTCCACTCATACAACCCATCAATTGTCTTGAATTTTGTCTTCCACTCATCTCCATCCTTAATTCTGATATGATGGTATCCACTTTTGAGATCCAACTTGGTAAAGTACTGAGCTCCTCCAAGACAATCCATCAAGTCCTCGGTCCTAGGAATAGGGAACCTATACCTGATTGTGATTCTATTTATAGCTCTAGAATCAGTGCATAATCTCCACTTGCCTCCTTTCTTGGTTGCTAAGACCACTGGCCTTGCACATGGGTTGATGCTCTTCCTAATTAACCCTTGATCCAATAACTCCTGCACTTGTCTGGCTACCTCTAGGTTTTGATCCGGTGTAAGCTTGTAGGTTGATTTGTTTGGTAATGAAGATCTTGGTATGAAGTCAATCTGATGACTAATGGCTCTCTTTGGAGGTAAGGTTGCTGGTGTTCCATCACTCACTATATCTTTGAACTGTTCTAACAACTTTTGGATTGCTTCCAGTATGACTGTTTTCTTAGCCTTGTCTTCTTCTTTAGGTTGCAACATGACCACATATCCTTCACCTCCTTGATGTAGGTTGTTAATGAGCTCTTTACCACTACTTAATAAAACATTAGGTGTCTTTAACTGTCCTTCCTCCTCTGACAGTGACTGTAATTTAAATGCCTTCCCATCCTTCTTGAAAGAAATGGTGTTCTCTTTCCCATCATACATGGTACTTCTGTCATACTGCCATGGTCTACCCAATAGTAGATGGCATGCATCCATGGTTAACACATCACAAATCAACTTATCCTTGTACCCTCCAATAGAGAACTCCACCGTTGTTTGTTCATTGATAATAACACTCTACCCTTTGTTCAACCATGTTACTTTGTAAGGGTTAGTGTGGGGTACCTTCTCCAATTTCAACTTCCTTACTACCTCTTCTGAGATTATGTTATCAGTAGACCCTGAGTCCACTATAACCTTACACACCTTTCCAAGGATTTTGCACCTTACCCTGAATAAAGCTCTCCTTTGCTTTGGCTCTTCCTTGACCGGTTGTCTGAACAAAACTCTCCTAAACATCAGGTTCTCCCCCATTTCTGATTCAATGTGACTGACCTCTGGTGATTTGGTACTCATGGTGTCCTCTTGAGCATATGCAACTCTCTTCTTAGTATTTGATGAAGATGCTTTCTCCGAGAACCTATAAGATGGATGTCCTACTTGACCACAATGATAACACTTCATATTAGCAAAGTATGAGTTGCTTCTTCCTACTCCTCTTCCTCTATTTGATCCTCCTTGAGATCCTCTACCTCTTCCATAACCTCCTCTAGAAGGTGTTTCACTTCCATGCTCTGTGAGTTTAGACTTTCCTTGGTTTCTTTGTTCAGTTCCTTTACCTTGGTAGCCACCTCTATGTCCTCTTTGAGCTCTACCTTTGCCTCTACTCTTAGAATCTTGATCATGTTTCCTCTTGCTTCTTTCCTCAATCTTAATAGCTAAATGGTAACATTGGTGTACTATCTTAGGACTTAGAATAGTCATCTCCTCTTGAATGTTCCACTTCAAGCCATTAAGATACCTAGCCACCTTGAGACTTTCATCTTCTGAAACATTAGATCTGATACAAATTTTTTGAAACTCCTCAGTGTAAGTGTTCATATCTTGGTCTCTTTGCCTCAAACTTTGTCTCTTCTTATGTAACTGAATCTCATAATCATCTGGTATGTATGCTTCTCTCACTTTTGCAACCATACCCTTCCAAGTTGAGATAGGCTTCTTGCCTTCCTTTTCCCTCTCTGTCTGAATGAATTTCCACCATGTCAAGGCAAATCCTCTCAATCTAGACTTAGCCACCTTCACTTTTTTTGCTTTAGTGACTCCATCACACTCAAAATGGTTTTCCATGCCCTCTATCCAATCCATGACTAGATCAGCTTCCAATTTGCCTCTAAATAGTGGTATGCCTTCAAGTGCTTTCCCACTCAAAGCTTTCAATGCCTTCAAGAAAGACTCCTCTTGCAAAACAGGGTCAGGTTCAGGGGTCTTGTCTTCCTCTACAACCTCTTCACTCTTTGGCACCCTACCTTCCAATCTATCACTGACCTCATCGGCCTTGATCTGCACATTGCTCAATGCTTGCTCAAGTTGAGCTAGTCGTTCCCTCAATCTCCTATTGTCTTCCTCCTGATCTTCGACCTTCTTTGCCAACTCAATGTTTGTCACCATGGTTGTGGAACCACTAGATTCAAGGTCTGACATACAAGATTCTATCCCAAATCTTTAACTTGCTTTGATACCAATCTGATAGGGTAGGGTTGGAGGAATCACTCGATGAAGGTTTAGTTTACATTCCCATTGTGAAGAATGGAGGTTTAGTTTACATTCCCACGGTACTTAGTGTATGGGCCTTTGGGAATTGTGACTAGACCCCATGACTATAAATATGGTAGGGTTAGGAGTCTTTAGGAGTCAGGGTATCACTGTGGAAGTCTTCTCCTAGGCGAGCCTGACAGTGTCCGCCTAGGTAAGACAAGAAGTGTAGAGCACTTGACTTGCAGGGGTGTCCATCTCCTAGAAAATCATGGTGTGGAGAGGGCAGGTATGAGGCTTGCCAAGGCATAGTATGAAGGAAGAAGCTCCATCAACCTGTTTGGTGAGAGGAATTCTTAACAGTCTGCAGAGAAGCCAGGAAAGACCTACAATAACCTAGGTTCTTGTTCATTTCTAGTTTGGGGTACTGTATGGGCAGTGGATGCTTAAGACCCCAAAAATCATTGAGAGGTGGGCATGGGCAATAAGAACCTCAAAGGAAGATTGGGTGTTCTTTGGAGAACTTAGGAGAACAAGTTTGATTTCTTGGAGATGGAGGCCTAAATGGAATTCCTAGGCTAGTAGCCTTTTTAACCCTAAATGAGGGTTCGATGGAAGCAACTTGTAAATGGAGCTTGGCTTCAAGAACTCTAGGAGGATGGTTTGAAGCTATTGGAAACTTCTCCACACCCCTGCAAAGCTAAGTTTTAGTTCTTGGGTATATTAGCCTTTAGGGTGGATTAAGGGCTAAGGAAGAGTTGAAGCATTGCACCAAGGTTGGCTTGGTAGGTAGGATTTGACTTGGTAGTTGGGTTGGCAAGGAGAACCAGGGGAGCCTAGTCAAGAGTTAGGTCCTATAGGTTGTGGTGGTGAAGTGTCACACCATAGGGGTCTTCCAAGTAAGACCTAGGGTAGGAATCATGGAGTGATTCCTCCAACCCTACCCTATCAATCCCCATTCCGAATGGGGCGTGTGTGCAAAAGGCACAACAAATGGTGATTCTGCTATGAGAACGCTCCTGGCGTTCTAGAGATAAATATTCATTCTGAACCCATGATCTCTAGTTTCATAGACCAAAGTTGACTTTCAAAGCTGAACTAAGAACAGTTTGAGGAAGGCGAGATTGAATCAAACTGCAATGTCATCATGGAGGTGTGTGCATGGTGAGTTCATTTCCTTTCCTCAGAGAGAGCACGGGCAACTACCGATTGGGGAGATAAGCCACGTAGTTTGCCTAACCCCAAAAGTAACCTAGACATTGCTTTGTTACCAGTCAGGCATCCATAGCCCTGATGGAGTTGTTGATGTGACCCCACAAACATAGCTCTATTTCCAGCCAATCATCCATAGCCCCGGTAGAGATATTCACACACCCATACAGTTGTTATTTTCACTTTATTTATTCCTTTTATTTGATATTTCTTTTCAGCACTTCCTCTTCTCTTTTTGTTTAACTGCGTAAGCGATGAAGCTCACAATGGGCTTGGGAATCGCAGTGGTCACTAGAGAAGACTTTAGATTTTTCACGTATCCCTTCTTCCCAGTAGTCACTATACCCTTCTTCGGAAATGTTTAAATGTGTTTTGTGTGTTCCATGATAGACACAGGGAATTCAAGTGGATAGCCATCTTAGGTCAGTTCAGATTTTGAAACTTGAAAACCAACGCTTAGGCGCTTTCAGAGGTTAGTATTAGGGAATGAAGGATTATCTGAAGAATAACACAAGAGCGGGCAGCAGGGCCAATCGCTTGTTGGGCCAAGCATGACCACCATAGCAGAACAGGGAGGCTCTTCCAAAATAAGGACAAAATAGCTAGAACAGCGAGAAAAATCGAAGGACGAAGTGGGAAACCTACTCTAACCTATGTACAGGTATTTACACAGACAACTCCTAAAGGGCTTAGGCCTAGAAGTAATGCTTAAGGTGCTACCTGTTGACCGACAATGAGACATCTTCACCAGTGAGAGTCTCTAGGCAAAAGACATTATCTCCAAGGATTTCAGCAATCTGAAAGGGGCAAAGCCAAAGCTTGTCAAATTTTTTGTGTCCCCCTTTCTTTTCATGGGCCTTGTCCCAGTAAGGACTAGATCAAAAATGTAGAAGGCCTTAAGTTTGGCTCAGTGGTTGAACCATCTTTTGACTACGCTTTGATGTTTGGCAAAATTTTCTATTGCACGGTCTCGTATTTCTTCAAGGTGCAGCAGCTCGGTGAGGCGAGCTTTTCTGCAGTCTCCTCCATAAAAGGCGTTGACAAATTGGAGGGTAGGGGTTTTCAAATGTATGGGAAAGATGGGCTCTAAGCCACATACTAGATGGTAGGGGGAATCTCCGAGGGTAGCCTTGTGACGGGTGCGATCCGCCCACAGGGTGAAATGAAGTTGGGTATGCCAATCCTTGGGATTCCTATCTAGCAGCTTCTTGATCACCGTGATCAAGTTCTTGTTGGTGGACTCATCAAGGCCATTTCCTTGAGGATAGTAATTGGATGAAAATTTGAGGGTGATGCCATAGTCAAAGGCCCAACTCGTGAATTTCAATGAAGCAAATGCAGGGCCATTATTGCATACTAGAGCATATGGGCACCCAAAATGATTTAAAATGAAACTTTCTAAGAAATTGGTCATGACTTCAGTTGTACATTGCCTACAAGTTATTGCTTATGTCCATCTAGTGCAGTAATCGAAAGTGGTTAGAATGTACTTGTGTCCTACAGATGATGGAGGGCTTACTGGGCCAATGAATTCGAGACCCCATTGCGTGAAAGGTCTTACCTCCATAACAGGTTGCAATGGGACAGTAGCTTTCCTTTCTCTGGCGGTAGTAGTCTAGCACACGTGGCAGGTATGAACATGACCATGTACATCCTTCAAGACGATGGGCCAGTAATACCCAACTCTTAATATCTGGTGTGTAGTTGATAGACCTAAGCCATGGTTAGTTCTGAACTTGTCATGGAACTCTTTAAGAACATGATCAACTTCCTCCTTACCTAGGCATCTCAAATAGATACCTTCATGGTTCTTCTTGTACAATATGGCACCCTGTAACATATAGCTACTACTTTTCAGCCTAAGGGATCACCTTTGAACTCCTTGCAGATGAGGTGGGAATTTATGATTTAGCAGGTAGTACACTATGTTGTCATACCACTCGCCTGGGGAAACATCCTCCATCTGGTACTGGTGTACCGTGAGTTTAGGTGCAACATCAATAACTACCTCTACCATTGATCATGTGAGTGCCTATCCTCTTACCAACTTCATCGGCTGGATTTCCATGTCATACTCCTGTAGTAATGCGATTCATTTTGCCCTTCACTCCCCTAACTCGTTCTCCATAAGTAATGTTTTCACTACGGGGTTGGGAACTATAGCAAACACCTTGTTGTGTAAGATGTAATGCCTAAAATTTTTGACTCCCTTACTAAGGGCATAAACCTTTTTTTCACGTTATGATAGCATTGTTCAACATCCTTAAGGGGGGCACTCATGAAGGTGATCGGATGCTCGCTCCCTTCGTCATCCTTTTGTGTCAAGATGCTAGCACAAGAATTCTCTGAAGCAAAAGAGTATATGTAGAAGGGCTTCAGGTAATTGGGGCTGACCAGTACAAGGGTGTCAATGATTGCCTTTTTGATTTCCCTGAAAGCCTATTTCACTTCGGGAGTCCATTCAACCTTAGCATCCTATTTCAGCATGGCATTGAGCGGTTTGATGATTTCTGCGAAGCCTGTAATGAACTTGCAGACAAAGTTGATCTTTCCAAAAAAAAAAATTAATTCCTTCCTGTTGCTTGGCAGCTAGATTTTCATGATGGATTGGATACGTTCAGGATCAATAGAGATTCCCTGTTCTGACAAGACATGTCCAAGGAGCTTCCCCTCAGTGACCCCAAAGATGCACTTCTTCAGGTTAAGGGAAACTTCGAATGTGTGACACCTTTCAAAGACCTTGCATAAGTCAGTGACATGATTACCCCATTGTTTAGAAAATACTATTAAATCATCCATGTAGATGATTATGCATTTGCCTAGTAGGTCCTTGAATGCAATATCCATGGCGCACTGGAAAGTGGTGTCGGTGTTGATTAGCCCAAATGACATTCTTCTATATGCAAAATTTCCCCACTTGGTGGTGAATGTTGTCTTGTGTCGATCTTCATACTACACCATGACCTGGTTATATCTCAAATATCCATCCAGGAAGGAAATCATCTGGGAGTCGTTTGCTACTTGTAACACCCCGTCCAATGAGGGTATAGAATAATTGTCTTTCTCCAAGGCTCGGTTCAGATTGCGGAAGTCCACGAACAATCTGATTTCTCCATTTTTCTTTCTGACAGAAACCAAATTTGCTACCCATGTGGAGTGTCTAACCAAAAAGATGATCCTGGAAAACATCAACTTTTGTACTTCCTTATATATTATTGGTTCCAATAAAGCATTGAAAGGGTGTTGCCGATGCCGAAACGGCTTTGCATCTAGTCTAAGAGGGATAGTGTGCATGATAATTGATGTGTCATATGTCTTGAGATCGTCATAGATCCAGGTGATGATGTTGGGATACTTCCATAGTGCTTTAATAATCCACTTTCTTTCTTCATGGGTACACACTTTACCTATGAACACGTTCTTGGCATTTCCAGTCATTCCTAGATTGTAAGTGTCACATTGGCCGCTGATGGTATGATTTTTAGCTTATTGATCTTGGTCTCTGATCTAATCAAGGTCAAAGATTTACTCTAATTGAACCATTCCCCTGGGGATGGTGTTGGTCTTCAGGTTGATAATCCCTTCAATAGCCAGATCCACCTCTTGGGGTTTGACCTCATCGATTATCTACATCGCAAACACATCTGAACTGGTGATGAAATTTAGAATATGCTTGTCATCATTGAATACCTAGAAATTATCTACATTATCCGACATTGATGGGATAGAGGTGAGTTCCACTATGAATCTTCTAAGGCCTGATAGGGACAATGGCTACAACATGCTTGCTTCCTGTGCCAAGGCATTGGTGGTATGATTCCGAGCACATGGAATCAACTGAATGTTGAATACATCTAGCCCCTCCAACAAATCCCATACGCGGTGCCGATAGTTAGTGAGTCTTCGATCATAGTAGGAATATAGCTTCCTGACCTACTTTACAACTGACTCTGAATCTCCATATACTTGGAGCATTTTGACACCCTTCCTTAATGCCATTAAGAGTCCCAAGACCAAAGCTTCGTACTCTGCTATGTTATTAGTACAATAAAACTGAAGCCAATGAGTAGCAAAGTATAACTTACCTTTGGGATTGATCAATTTAAAACCTGCCCCAGCTCCATGCTTGGATTTAGATCCATCAAAACGTAATGTCTAGAAGCCAGGAGAATCCTTGGACGTAGCACCGACAGCCTTGACTTCCACCTTCGATGGAGCTTTTATTTTAGTAACTGCTTTAGGAGATACATGGGTAGAATGCATTTGTTTGGGTGGTGCGGATCCTGTTTTCTCCATTGGAGCAACCTATTTTCTAACATGTTCGACTACTGCTTGACATAGGCAATAGTCAAATTCTAAGTGAGCAGCATTATGTACCCTGCACCAGTTAGGGAGCAAGAGCTCCTAGAAGTTCATTCGAGTCCCCAAGCTAAGTTGGTCCTTGACACATTTTTCCATGAAGTCCTAAAAACCATCGAGCAATCCCCGAGTGTCATTCTCTCCTAGTTCTTCATCATCAAATTCGATGAGCACTTCAGTGCTCTAAGAAACATTGGTCAAATTAGTAGACGGGTTGCATAGTATGAGGAAGACCTCACTCGTTCCCTCGTCTTCAAGGTATTCCTGCTCATTCTAATATGGCATTGGGGAGAAATTCCCCAAACCTGTATTGGCATATAACACCTCATTCATGTTGTTATACTCAGTGATGATAAATCTCATTCGCGGCTCCCGATCGATCTTGATCTGATTCGGCATTCCTTTCCATGGCAGCCACATATGCAAGTAATTAGTCATGACGTATCCATTCAATGCCCTAATGAAATCTCTTCCTACGATTATACCGTATGTATCCAGGATATCAGCCACCTGTATGTGAATGGTTTGTTGGATCCGAGGATTAGCAACAACTTGCATGGGTATTTTGTTGATTTCCCCTACTATGTTGATTTCAGTCTTGACAAGTTGTGTTACTTTTTGTCAGGAGGGAGTTGGAGTTATTCTGAGTGCTTTGCATACGCTCAGGGGCATAACATTGGCCAAGGCTCCTGAATCTAGCAAGCAATTGTGGAGGTTCTTCTCGAATACGTGGATGGTGGTCAGAAAGGGAGGAGTTTTAAATTTCCCTTAAAACAATCCTTTGGAAATGTCCATCTAAGCGACTTGTCCTTTATCTTTCTCACTGCCCTTGCCCTGGGTTTGTGACTAATTGACCACCCTGTTGGGCTACTTGTTTGGTTGATGCCCTATTGGTGGGTCAGCCTTGCTGGTAAAGATCAGCCTGACGACTGAATCATTCGGCTGATCGTTAAAGGAGACCCTCTTCACTGGAGCTTCCTGAGTTGACCCCTGTGGTGGAGTCCCATTTATGATTCTGAAAAAGGCATTCTTGATGGCGGGAACCTTTAGGAGTTCAAACACCGACACACTCAGCTTTCCCCTTTTAAATTCTTCAGCAATATACTCCCCCGTCTGTTCAACTTCTTGATCACAAGACACATTTTGGGAGGAGGTTGTGGTTTGGTTTTGGTTACTAATTTGCTGTTTATTTCTACTGAGGTAGGTATGGGGAAAACCCGAGTTATTATTTGCATTTGGATTGGGGGGGGGGTATGGAAGGGACCTCCAAAACTACCAGCTTGTCTGTTTCTTATTATTCCGTTGGTGAAACATTTGGACCTCATCCTCCCAAGGCTCTTCTTCGTCATCTTTGGGACCATTATTTAGTGAATCAAAAAGTTGAGCTAAAGGACTTTCAAAACTTACCTCTTTCATCGTATCGTTGTTGTTCACAAGGGCATTCTCTAGTTCGGGTGTGTTGCATTCTGCCTTTGGGAGGGAGCCTGTCAATCTAGAGGAAAACGGGACAATGTCTCGAATTTTCGATTGCATTCTGAACTTCTACTTGGAAAATCTTAGCTATAGTTTGGAATTCCAGGAAACTAGTTCGGAGTGGCGATTCTTGTGCGACACCAACTAGATAAAGCAGCCTCCACCAAGTTCTTAGGTTGTGGGAACACCAATTGTTGGGGGGTGGTCGAAGTTTTGACTTGGGTTCTGTGAAACACCTTGACGACATGGACCTCATCTTGATTTTCCCTATTAAGGTTGGAGGCTCTTTTGTTCTTCTGGTTATTCATCCTCAAGTGTGACCATTATTTCTATAGCTCGTGAATCAAAAAGAATTGTGACTGGCTAAAGGCTGCTTTAAGGTATGTTCTGTTAAGGAACTGTTGCTACTGGGGAAGTAGGTAGTGAGGTACTGGATATCTTTCATCAAGATGTGAAACCAGAGGTAGTTGTGGCACTGGATTCAGCAAGGGTGTTCTTGCATGAGTCCCTGAATCTGCGTCGGGCATTCTCTCCCAAATCCGTGCTGATGATAATGGTGCATATGAAGCCTAGCTAGTGGGGGTCTCATCCTTTTCACCAGGGCTGAAGTGAGATTGTCCAAAGCTTCATAGTAAACAGGCAGGACAACATCATCATTGAAAATGTATGGGGCCTACAACTGAGTGTATGCTCTATGGAAGTGATCATTGAAGGAACTGATCGGTTCATTGATTTCCCTTTAAACAAACATGAAGTGTCGATATGAATCTACGGGGCTGACCAGGGTCTTGAACTTCTATAGAAATAAACTCTTCAGGAGATCTCATGTGTTGATAGTTCTGGCTAGCAAATTGATGTACCGGTAGAATGCCTCCTCCCCTAAGGAGTAGGGAAAGAACCTGCAAGCCACATCTTTGTATATGATTTGCATAGTCTTCAAGGCAATCTCGAAAATCTTGACATGCTCCTCGGTTGTTCTCTACAGATCCGGGGAGTTGAACTTCGTGCAGAAATTCTTAGGATTCTTTGGCATATCATGGTAAAGGTTGAATGCGAGAGGAGATGGGTTATTACCCAACCATGCCATTGGGAAGGGCGATGGAGGTGGCTGTGCCAAATTGGTCTGTAACTGTAATGGGGTGGTAGCAACAGGTGAGGCAGCAACAGGGCAGGTGACTATGTTTGACTGAAAGGCAGTGTTCAGTCCAAAATGCGAGGTAACCTAGAAGGCTGTATGGATTGGATGAGCGGAAGGTGGATCTTCTAGTGAAGATGAAGGAGACGGAGATGATAGAGCAGTGAGCTTCTCTAGCGAATCGGTGATGGATGGTTCCCCACTTTTAGCTCCTTTAGCTCGGATAGGGGGTTGTAATCCTTGAAACTCTCCCTTGTTTGGTGTAGACCTCAAGACTCGGTGGAATCTCTCAGGAGAGAATGACCCAATTCAATCCAGCTTTACACTTTGGCCCTCCTTCTACCGCCAGTTCTGTTGATGGTGTTTTTATACACTTCAAAACACAAGTAATACGTAGGTGCATTACCTCTCTTGAAAGACAATCCTCCACAATCAAATTGTACAACACTATTCCAAGGTCTCTCAGATGTCAGGTCATGATGATGCTTGGAATATATTAGTTCTTTAATGTGATTTTCCTAGAATCACAAGGCAGTCTTACATGGTTTGAAGTTGTAGGAGAATTGGGTCAATTAATGGAGTTCCTCGAATATAAAATTATTGCACTTTTGTTGTCAGTTCAGACAGCAATCTGGGACTCCATTGTTTCATCAGATTTGGCTTTATAATGTGCAATGAACCTTAGCACAAATTTTTTCTAAAAAGGAAAAAAGGGCAAGGAAGAGAGATGGTTCCTAGACCTGCAACTACCAATGAACAATGATCATGGAGGTTCCTGCTATGGACAGTTTCCTTAAACAAAATTTCACTTAATCTGAATTCTCACAATGTCATGTAATCTATGCTATCTTCTAAGGACTATAGATATTCATCATTCTTCCACCATGTAAATGTGAACAAAGACAAATTTTAATGAGAAACTATGAAATCATAGTCCAGGCTAACTTTACACAGTCATTTATCATCAGCAAATGGCCAAAAGTATGGACAAGGAAAGCATACACACAACAAAAATCTTCAAAACCAAAGACAACATACTAAATCCACTACAGCTAACTAAAGGAAACAAGAACAACAAAGTAATTTGAAGAAAATTTTTAACTAAGGAGAGAAGAATCATGAAACATGTAGAGAAACATAGAAATGCACCAAGAAATGACTATATTTTCTATTATAATTTATGTAGCATGCCTTTACAACAACACAACTCTCTTAAAATGAGAGGAGGAGAGCCCTATTTATAGTTTCCAAAAAGAAAAATTAATGGCCAGGATTTGATTCTATTGTGTGGCCAAGATTCACTTTACACTTGGGTTTCACCTACCCCCAAATACATTTCATTTATAAGACATTTCTTGTCTTTTCCCTATTTTGTCATCTAGTGGCAACACTGTAGCAATTTCATCTTTTTGTTGTTTGCCCTTTGCTGCAGCTATTCCTTGAGGAATTCTTCATCCATGATAGAGTTGCCTTCGCATTTCTTTAATGTTGCATACTCCACAAAGTTCAAGATCAACAGCTAAAGCTTATCTACTTCCATAATATCCGATCGCAGTAGTTGGTAGCTCCATTCCTGAGAATTGTTGACGAGCTTTTTCCTATCATCATCATATCTGAAAAGTTTTGATTGTGCAAAGGATGTGGCAGAAAAACTCATGAAGTCCATGGTAACCTCAGCCAACATCCTATCTTCCATGCTCTTCAAAAGGTGTGGCTTTATGCTCTCTGGATTTATTTCAGCACCGGGTTGCTCGTACACTGTCATTAACTTGAGGTGCCGAATGCACTGTTCTCTTGACTCCTTGGCCCATTTGATAGCCGACGCTATATGTTCCAAGATCTGCTCCAGTCTTTTCCTTCAGTGATCGAAATCTCGCTTCCATGTATCCACTAGCCAGTGATCATCATCTTTGAGGGCAAGGTCCTTCTCCCAAACCTCACTTGGCAATGCGAGGATAGCCTCAATCTTTGGGTAGGATACTCTGTATTTCCTCGGGAACTCCTCGCAGACCTGCCTTGTGCCCTCAAGGATTCTTTGTACTTCTAAGAACTTATTTGTTGTCCGGACAGCTAAATTGATACCTCTGTTTCCCATGTCTAAAATCTATTAGAACCAGTTTTCCATAGTCCTATCCAGGTTCCTTCTCTTTTCTAATTTATTGATCTGCTCTTAGGATAGCAGCTGAGGCGAGGCCGATAACGTGGTGGGCTGCTCATCCGGGGATGACCACTACTAAATATAAGCTGTCAAATCAGCCACTTGTGATTTGAGTTCCTCCTTTGAAACCTTATCCTATTGGATAAGGTGTACCACTGTGGCAACCGATTCCTGGAGGTGATCAACCTTTTTCTCCCTTGTGGTCACTCCCAAGTTGATGCTGGAGATGTTATATGTTATCCCTTGTTCTTGAACCATCGGCGTTGCTATTTGCATCGCCCTAGATCCCGAGGCATCCATGGTTACCTTCGATCTAATCTTAGGCTTCTTCTCTTTCTCTGTGCTTATTTGTGCTCTGGCCAGAATGGCTTCCAGCCTTACCTTAGGATCCTTCAGGGTGGGAGTCTTTTGTTTCAACTACTTTTCTAGCCAATCGGGCATTTGAGGCTCTTCCCTGGGTAGTTCGATTTGATTCCTTCCATCCTCCTTCTCAAGCTCAATGTCTCTAACAACAAGAGCACTATTCTTAGTTTCTGCATCCCCCTTCTCCTCATCGGAGTCCTGTGCAAGCGTTACATACTTAGCGAGAGACTTGACACACAATTGCTCATTGGAGGGATCCTCCGTTTTAGCACCCTTTTCTTCTTCATCTTGGCCTTGTTCATGTTCCTTGGGCTTCTCCTCCTTCTCATCTTCATGGAGGGATGCCTCCTCATCATGTTCTAGGGTTTCTCCATGCCCCTTAGTTGGAGACTTGCTGCCTTCAATCTCTTGGGAAGTAATTTCCTCTTCTCGTGCAAGCTAATCCTCAAATTCCTTATCCTCAATCTCCTTAAGCTGCTTGCCCCACTCTGCATTGAGTTCAGGGTCATTTGTTTCTCTTATCATTTCAACGTCCAACTCCTCGCTACCCTCACTGGAGGACTCATAGGCTACCTCATATATCTCTCGATGTTTGAATAGTGGATGCTCATGGTACTCAAATTCTTCGTCCTCGAGCCTCATCATGGCCTCTAGCTGTTGTTGTTCAAGTTAATTGGATATCTGCATTTTTTCCTCCATTCTTTACAGCTCAAAAGGCGGAGGGAGAGCTGGAGTGTGGGCCATAGCCTAAGCTATTGTAGCTTGCACCATGGGATTAGTAAGCATCCCTGAAAGTTCTGATAGCATGTTTTGCATGTATTTCACAAATTATTTCGGGGGGCTGAGGGTAGGCATTGTAGCAAAAGAAATAGAGGGAAGGGAAGGAGACATAGAGGAAGAGGAGATCGGCGAGGTCGTAGCGGAGGATGAATCCATGAGAATAATCTGCATGATCGGAGAGGTGGAAGCAAGGTGAACAGAGATGTCCACCGTAGGTGGGGAAAAAGTAGAAATGATAAGCGAATTATGCAGGGCAGTGGCAGCAGTAGTAGCGGTAGTAATTGTAGTAGACAGAGACCCTAGTGAGTCAGATCCTTCTCCCTTGGTCCCACGGGGCAGACCTTTTGGGCGTCACAGACATCTTCGTGCCTCTGGTTGTTTTCCTTTTCTTCTAGAAAGGTTCGCCCTGTAATGCCTTGCTGGCATAAACCTTTGGTTTGGGCAGCTGCTCATTGGCTCCTTTTCTCTTGGTTTTGGTTGATGGTGGTGTTTTAGATGTTTCCCTAGTGGTAGCAGGAGCTGCTCCACCATCGGAGCCACTTGGTTCACTTTCTAGTCCCTTAAATGTTAAGGTGACTCCTTGTTGTTTCAATCAGGCCACCTGTTGGTCAATCCATGCCCTTGTTCGGATCTCGACGGGTTTAGTGAGCATGTCGAGGTCGTCAAGTTCTCGCTCATTCTAGTCCTTTGTAGGTAGTAGTAGATTGGTGATGAAATCATATCCTAGATCGATCACCGTGTCCTCATCCTCTTCAAGTTCGTCAGGAACCAGGCATTGATTTATTCTTCACACATAAATGGCAGTAATGCACATGTAGTTCCGCAACCGCACCTCAAGATCATCTTTACAATTAGCCCAAAAATCTTCCATGTTGTGGAGGTGAGCATACTCCCGCCCTAGTGCCTTTTTGATATGTCCGTATGGGTCGATTCAAGGCCGAGCTGTATATTTTTGGAAGTGGTATTTGACCAACTCCCTTTCTGAGTACCCCACACACTGGGAGGTATGGATCTTGTACATCCCTTGGCCGAGCCCAATGGGGTAAGGTGTACCCTTTAGATGCTTGCTGCTCAAGATATTATGGATATGTCATAGCTGCCAAGTCAGCTCTAATAGTATGATCCGGTCATTGGGGTACTGGGGTAGCTTGTTTGGTCTCTCTATGAATCCCTAGGCACGAATGTACATGAACCTTGGAAATTGAATGTATAAGAAAGCATATTGCCTCAGGAGGGCTCTGGCACTGTGGGAAACTCTTCTTTGGAAGTCGCCTCCTAGAGATCGAATGATGTGGGCAATGAATGCATCATTAACCCTACAATAGTCCTTCTTGAAATTTCAGAACTATAGTTGAGGGTACTTATCATAGGGCTTGAGCTCTACCCCTGATGCATCACTAGGTACTACAGTTAATCCCTAATAGTTTCGTCGGTTGGTGAGGGATTACACCAAGTAGGAGGTCATGAAGAACTTGGAGGTCCTTTTCATGGTTGTAAATTGTTCGTGGAAGCAGTCACTGATTATCTGCCCCCAGTAGAAGGCATTATCGTCACCGCAGAGAATCTACTCCTCAAAGTAGAACATCTGTTCCTGGAAGAAGGCCATAGCAGGAAGGCCCATTAGTCAGCTTAGCAAGGTCACAACGTCATGGTAATCCTTGAAGAAATAACTGTGATAAAGCTTCCGAGAGAGCTTACCGGAACTACCCCACTTGTCCTTCAACCAATATTGATTGATTAGTTTCTTACACCATAGCAGATCCTACTCCCATAGTCCCTTACATTTGAGTTAATCAAAACCATGATTAAATTAATCCCTCTCCTTAAAATTCTCTAGAGAATGCAAGTTGCACAATAAATCAAATACTTTGATTTATTAATTCATCTATTTTCCCTCACAAAGCATCAAAAGGGAATATTCCCTCATTTGAATTCAAAAAGGCTAGGTGGACTTGGTCCTTCCAACAAGGCATTCAATGCCTCTTACATGTCCTTAACCTTGAGCCAAGTGACATTAACTCCACTTCTCTTCCCCCTTCAACAAGTCAACTCGCCATTTCAAATTCAAATTTATGCATTTATCATGCACATTGGCCAAAATGTGCTCATTCCTCATCCAATCACATGTGGACAAGTGGCACAATGCCATTGGATTATCTTTTGTTCCACATTGCTCAATCTTGCTCACTTCTTCCAAATAGAAGTCTATAAATTGGAGACCTCTCTTCTCAATCTTTATCCACAATTCACATGCAAAGTTACTCTCTCCAATTGAGAACTAATTTTTCTCATCATATCCAAGTATTCATCATTTTATCACATTTGATACCAAGGTTATGCTCAAATCTCTTTGGAGATTTGACCATTTCTAGATTCACATATCATTGCTACTTAGGAATTGGGAAAGAGCCAATTGCAACATTTCATTGGCACCAATTCCCCCATAAGATCATCATGCTATTAGCTTAATTAGGATTGCTTTCATTGTTACTTAAGTTTTTGTTATTTTCCTAATCTTAGCTTGAATAGATGGATTTTATGGGGAATCCCTCATTTTTTCATGCATTTTGATCTAACATTAACAATGTTTGTTGTCTTTGTGCACTTGCAGGTTTAGGGGTTCACAGATGGTATAGTATGGTTTTTGTTATGAGATGGAGGGGGATCATGAGATGAAGAGGGATGGGTGTTTTGGTCATGATGGGAAGAGAATAATTATATGGGGTAGAAGGTGTACTTTAAGACCACATTTTGAGAGTGATCATACAATGGAGTGGAAGAGGTACTTTGATTAAGACACAAAAGGATTTCATTAGATGAAGTGGGGGAGAGGGGATTTTGAGAGGGGGGTGAAGGGATATCTTGCTCTTGTGATGGAAATATATCATATGTGAGATGGAAGGGATATGTTGTTCTTGATTGGAAATGGGATCATGAGATGAAACAGGATCATATGATGGAGGAGAAGGGTTTCCTTGATCTTTATATGGAGGGGAATCTACGTTAGCATGCTTTGGATTAGGATATGGACATAACTCATTTGATATGCATGGTGTCATGAGGGAGGAAGTTCTTATAGAATCTTCAACTTGGATATATGGATTGATAGGGGATTCATTTAAGATTTAGGGTATTAGGGTCTATCTCGATGTGGGGTGATGAAGGTGGATGCATGATATGGGAAGATTGTACCACTTTGTTTTTGAATGGGGAAACAACCACCTTTGCAAATAGTCCTTGGAGGAAGTTATTATGAGAGACATGGGATGAATTTGCTTGGTAATAGTGGGGTGATGTGGATTTTAAGGATGTGGGATATGAAAGTGGAATAAGAGGTGAAAGCTTCTATGGACTGGTAAATTGAGGATGAGGATGAGGAACTTGAAAAGGATTTGGAGGGGAATTTTGGCTAAAGGCTTGGTTTCTATTCTTAATATAGTGATTTTTCTAAAAAATTCCTCGAAGAAATGTGGTTTCATGGTGATGGAATGGCATTCCATCACCATGAGACCACATTTCTTCAAGGAATTTTTTTCAAACAACTCACTATCTTGTCTATGCTATTTCTTACTATTATGCTTTGATAGATTTTTCTAAGCATCCATAGTTTTCTCAAAAGCATCTATTTTAGGCTTTTAGCCATAGTATCAAGGAAGTGAACTATTTGATAAAATTATTTGGTAGACATGTATGGAAAATGTAGTAGCATAGACAAGGTGGTGAGTTGTTTGAAAAAATGCCTCAAATAAATTGGGTCTCATGGTGTTTGAGGCATTTTTTCAAACAACTCACCACCTTGTCTATGTTATTTCTTACTATTATGATTTCACAAATTTTTCCCAACATCCATAGCATAGATAAGGCAATGAACTATTTGAAAAAATTCCTCAATAAAATACGGTCTCATGGAATGCCATGACAAGAAAATGCAATTGCCAGTTGCTCCTAGTTATTAGTTATGCTATGTGAAGTATGATAGAGCTTTAAAAAAATTACAAATTTAAGTAGTTACAAGGGAAATTTTTATCAACCTTATGTTTGTTGGCCTGGGGTTTACAGGTTTTTCTCCCTTTCCTAATGTTTTTCAAAATTATCAAACCCTTGCATTATGTTTTCATGTTGACCTATTGTACCAGGTCATCAATCGTCTTAGTTACAACTTATGGCATTACACCCATCATTTTTATTGGCCCCGTCACTTAGGTTTTCCGGTATTCGGGCATTTATCAAACTTTGTTATACTTTATGGCTGAACCAAAATATTTTGTCTTTTAAAGACTTATGTCTTAAGTCTTTAAATATTTGAGGGGTCATTGGCCGTCACCCAGTCCACATCCCCTTCCTTATAATGAACGTTATGGATGTGCTTAAATCCAAGTTGTTGGATTTAGTCAATGAAATCTAAGCCCTTGCAAGCATGCCACACAATATTAAAATAATAAATTTTGGCTAGGCCGCACGATGTGCATGATTTCACCACACATCCATTTGTTTGAGTGGGACCCATCTCTCGTGGTTGACTTGATCTCTAGAGTAGAGGATCGACAACTCTAATGTGTCAATGGGTCTTAATCTGGGATGTAGCATGCATGTCACATAGAATATTTAATGGTTTCACCTAACACCTTGCGTGGCCTGCACGTTGGTGCCACATGGACTTTGTTAGCAACACAAGGAGGCTAGATGGGGCTCACAGGTGGTACCCATATTTTATAATGGGGGGAAGCATCATTGGTCGGAGGTCATACCATGTGACAGCCTAGAATATTCAAATTTTTTTGACTCAATCTGAGTCATTCAACAGGCCAACACGTCAGCACATCAATGACCTATATTCAAAATTCAGAACCAACAATGTGATGGTTGTTTGAGCTCTGCGAGTGACGAGCATTAATGGTGCAAGCTCTTCAAAGGATATGAGCCTGATCTCCATGCGTGTGAAGGGCTACTTCTTGGAAATCATGATGAATAGTACACCGATTTCCATGTACCTGGGAATTAACGATGGTGATGCAGACACCAATGAATGATCACTCGTTTTCTCATGCTTTTAATTAGAGAATTGATGATTGTTTCATAAATTCACTAAATAAACACGGGTGATGGATTTTCATTTACACCATAGCAATTAATATTCTGGTTTCCTTCGTGCTTTTGTAATAGGTAATCGCTCCTATGAAGGTTGTGAGTTTGGGTGCAAAAATGATCAAGTCAACTACTACTCCTTCACCTGTGTGTAGGTCAGTTAGGGGTAACGTTCAAAAATTTGGTGGCTCTTGTTAGGAGAACAAGATAGTCTTCAAGGCTCTCTCAACCTAAAGATGGAAAATATCAAGCCCATCCCAGGGGTACTCATGTACAGCTCTCGGCTCAAAATCCAAGTTGCAAGAGTAGAGGTGGCGACATCGGGCAAAGAAAGGAAGTTTGTCGAGTATGGGAGGAGGTCAAATACCAAGCTAAGGTAAGGTCAAGGCTCTTTGGGTTGAAAAAATTCACCCATTGATGTCTCAAGCAGTTCTGATGGTGGTGATTCAGAGACTGACTCTGATTACAACTATTTCATCATGACTCTAACTGATATGGTTGGTGTGAATGAGGAGGTCCTCATGGTTTCTCCAATTACGCGGTGGCACCATGTGATGATTCTTCTTCTGGTGTTGGGAAGTGTACTAATGAAGATAATTTGGTGGTTTCACCTCCCACTAAGGAAAAAACATGAAGTGGTCGTCTATACAATGGTCGTGGTGTTGCTTCAGGTTCTAGGTGATGTTATGGTTTTCTATGTTTTCCAATTTTGTTGTGATACTGATGTGGTTCTTTTTGGATTCGACATGGACGTAAACAAAAAGGCCCTAGTGGAATTTGGT
This sequence comes from Sequoiadendron giganteum, assembly GCA_007115665.2. Classification (NCBI taxonomy): domain Eukaryota; kingdom Viridiplantae; phylum Streptophyta; class Pinopsida; order Cupressales; family Cupressaceae; genus Sequoiadendron; species Sequoiadendron giganteum. The sequence continues at coordinate 954,977,984 of CM021100.1, forward strand.
TGTGGATATGGTGACACTAATTGGTAATGTGGGTTGTTACAAATTTTGATTCCCTTGTTCGACGAATGATTAAATCCAACTGTCAGGGAATTTTGAAATGCAAATGAAATTATATTTTGAAATGAAATTTTGTTGAAATGTAATGGCAATGAGCATGAAGCTTGTCGCTCTCTTGTGCTATAAAGAGATCTCATGGCTCATTGCAATTGTTGAGTTTTTGAGTCCAGTAAGGTCTAGGTAGGGTAGAGTAAACATACAAAATGCAAAATTCCTGATGAATTTTCTATTAATTGTCTTGGGTAGGTTTTATGTATAAAATAGTCTTAAATGGTCTTATGTAATTATTGATATCGAAAGAAATCTAAAAAATTTATAGTATGTGCTCTCCTATGTGTTTTAATGACAAACTATGAGTGAAATTAACAAGTGTAATTTCATTTATCTTTCAAAGGTTTGTTTGAAATGTATGATTGTTTTTCTTTCTTCAGCTCAATGAGTTAATTAAATGCTTAAGGAATAATTGTAAGTTTGTGATAATGGGTTAAGGATTTGATAAGTAGTGATTCTTTAAATGTAGTGAAGTTCTATGGTGTAATGCATTATGGAAATAGTTCACCCAATGGATAAAGTATTGTATATGACTGAATGTTTCATGCTCGACTCCTGCCCAATTTGATGAGGCATTGGGTTATTCATTTAGAATTCTCATAGTTTATTAAAATCAGAGAATACCCATCTATGGATTCAATGTCAAAACATTACTTAATTCATATTCTATTCATGTTGAGATGAAAATCTTGGAGTTACTACATGTTCCTATCAACTTACAGGTCATTTATTTATGGTTGGTTGAGCCTTTGATAAATTATATCCAATTGCATTCAATAGGGACTAATCTATGTATAGAAGTGTTCTTGAGACAATGGAAATCATATGAACACACTAAGGAACACCCTCCTTGGTTCCAGCCTAAAGCCTAAATAGAGTATAAGACATGGCATCCCTTTAGAGATATATAGGCCTAGCAAGAATAAACCCAACAGAAATGGCGACTCTACAGGGGAGAAATTCTAAGAAATTTAAAAGAAAAAGAGGAATCCCAGGTGCAAAAGGTAGTATCACATAGTCAAGCATTTGGTGAATTTGACTTTTAAGTTTAGATGTTGGAAGGTTTTAGACCTGGAAGAGGTTTTGTTGCAGCCAAGTGTTAGAAAATTTGTGAGTGACTCTGTTGTTGAAGAAGACCTAGAATGTGATTTACTCTTGAAAGGACTTCATAATTCTTGAATTTTTTCCTCTATAAAAGAGGTGGAAAATCTATCTAGATAACTAGTTGAATTGTGAAGAAGACTTCCAGATATGTAGAACTTGCAATCAGGAAGAAAGGTTAACAACTGCTACAAAGTTTCCAGGTATTCTCATAAATTTAAAAAGAGAATTATTTTTTTTGGGAGGAATGTGAGAATTTTCAAGACTTGAGATGATAAATGGTTCCCTATTAGATGAAATTGCATTAAGGCAAGGAATAGTAGTAGTTCTTCCCATACTTATAGTGTATAATATCAAGTATGAGTATGTAGGGCAAACAGTTTTTGTTATGCCCTCCGAGGGATTTTGTTATTGAAAGGTATATGTCATTGGCTTTTAGTGGTATTAAAGGTTTTCCTAAAAATGTTAGGAAACATTTTCCCAAGTTCATAGGGAAAAACTCTGAATCATCCTCTAGGCATTTTCTTACATTCATGGATTTGATGGGAGATTATAAGGTAAATCATGAAGATGTTTTCATGAAACTTTTTGTTCAGTCTCTTAGGGATGATACTAAAGACTGCTTCTCATATTTACCAGCATGTTCTATAGTTTCATGGATTCAATTTAAGAATGATTTTGTAGAACATTTTGGTGAAAGGATAAATCCAGGTATGGTAAGGAAAATCTTTATGGAAATTTGTAAAAATGAAGATGAACTGGTCCCTGTTTTCAACCTTAGATTTACAAAGGAAATAAGGGATATTCTAGAAAGCATAAGACCTAATGATTCAGAGTGTCTAGCTGTATATCTAAGGGATTTTGACAAAAATATGGGTTACTTATTGAGAGATAAGGAGCCTACAACACTATGCCAAGCATACCAGAATGCTATGGACATTGAGAACAACCTCAAATATTCAATGATGAAAGGATATTTAGTTACAAATGCTGATCAATTTGATACATTTTGTATAACTGTGATTAAAGAAGCAACCCTTGAGGAATCATTCCAAGAAGAGATAGCCTTTTTTGTCCCAGCTGAACCATTACCACTATGTGTTGATCTTAGTGAGCTCCAAGAGAAGGACTCTCCGATATTAGGAAGTGTTTATCATGTTTCTCATGATAGAATATTATGTGATATAAGGAGATGTCAGGTGAGTCACCCCATGTCCTATTCCATAGGTTTGTAGATTTGTTGTTGGAAATACCAGAGGGTGTCATGCCTAAAGAGTCAATGTGTATTGACATGTTTTGTGAAATATACTAGTCGAGAACAAGCATGTTGCCAAGTGAATTAAAGCCTTAAATTCTAGGCCAAGTGGTTGACTGGATGCAGCTAACAAAAGGAATTATGAGTAACCATGCACAAAAAAAATGCTCTTAAAGAGTAGTGCTCTTAATCTTGTTAGGGAGAGGCATCAAGTAGTACAAAATGGTGAAGAAAATGAATTATAATTGGATGATTGCAACCAATTCACTAATGTTGTATGGATAAATTATCGTTACAATGATAGGGGTGATATGTATGAATCGGGCTCTTGGGAAGTAGTAATGGATGCAGAGCTAGATGAGGTTCGAATGGTTGCACTATCAAGTGATCAGACAAATAACTTTGATTGTGATTAGTTTGTTACTGAAGATCAAGATATCAACTATATACATTATGATAGCCAGTCTGAGGGATTTGAATGCACCCTCACTATTGATGAGTTCTCATGTTGTGGTGATTGTGAGGATACATAGTCACGTCTCTCTTTCAATGACTATGAATATCCCTACCATATGAAGATAATCCCTCTTTCAGAAGATTACAAGGATTCTACGAGTGATGAGAAGTTACCAAAGATACACTCTCATCTACAAGGGATAGGGGTTTCTTGGACACGAGTGAGTATAATAGAAAAACCCCTCTTTGATAAAAATTCATCCATGCCAATTGATAAAAAGGAATTTCCTACTTGGTACAGGGACAACCCACTTTTTGAAGATTCAGATGATGCTTTGGATGTATGGTCAAAACATGGTTGTGAGCAATGTACTAATAGGTTCATTGATGATAATGCCTATGAAACTTTCACATTTGGCACTACTATGGAGGTTGAGATCAAGGATCAAGAGGAAATAAATGTCCTTGAATGTCTCTCCCAAGAATGTAGTTATTTGCAAATTCCTTAGTCACAAGGAAAGGAGCCCTCTAATTTTGGTAGTGATGAAAGGTATGAGGATATGGGTGTTGATAATCAGTGTGTAGATGTTGAGTTTGGTGGAAAATTCTTGAAGAATGATGTGTGTATAGATAAGTGAAGAGTTCAAATAATTAGTGACCAGGTTACATGTTATGATTCTCACGTAAATTATACAATGGCATTAAAGCTCACAGAAGATGAATGGAAAGGTGACTCAGGTGCAAAGTCATTGAATTGTGTCAAATATGGTGTTGGCCAACATGAGTGTGTGGTTGATTTTTTTATTGATACTCCTCATCTTTGGGGCATCATTTTGAATTTGTTTCCACTCAATAGGGATGGTATTTATGTGGAGTAGGGTGAAGACTTTCTTGCATCTATCCCTCTCACTTCTGATTCTTCAAATGATTGTTTTCTTAGTATGATGCACAGTGTTTTTGAATGTTTCAAATTTGATATGCAGAGTGAGTGTGATCAAGTGGAATATGGATGCTTATTTTTTCCATTTCAAATGGACAAGCCAAAGATTGATAAGCAAGGAAAGTGTGAGGCAATTGGTATTTGTCAAAGTAGTACAAACTGTTGGGAATTGCCTGGCATCGGTATTCATCCAATAAAGGTATGTGAAAGAAGAGCCTTTGATAAGAGGATGAATTGGCTCCAAAGCCTGGAAGGTCTTGAAACACCAGGCTTAAAAATTGAGGCTAGTGGAATTGGATGAAATCTCTTAACAAGGGATTTTTCAACAGTATTGTAAATTTTATATATAGGTGTTTTCTTTTCTTTTCATGCTGTGACTGCTTGTTTTTTTTGGACAAGCTCTTGGTTTGTTGTTTTGGGCTTGTCTACTTCTACCTCAGATCTGAATTCTCTCCATACTCACCAGGGGTATGCATCCGTGAGCTGGAGCCACTAACAGAGCTTTAGAAAAATTACAAATTTTAGTCAGTTACAAGGGAAAATTTTGTCAACCTTATGTTTGTTGGCCTAGGGTTTAGGAGTTTGTCACCCTTGCTTAAATTTTTTTAAAATTATCAAACCCTTACATTATGTTTTCATGTTGACCTATTGTACCAGGTCACCGGTCGTCTTAGTTATGACTTATGGCATCACACCCATCATTTTTACCAGTCCTGTCACTTAGGTTTGCCAGTCATTGGGCATTTATCAAAATTTCTTATACTTTATGGTTGGATCAATATATTTTATCTTTTAAAGAATTATATGTTAAGTCTTTAAATATTTGAGGGGTCATTTCCTGTTGCCTAGTCAATAGCTCCTTCCATATAATGAACATTATGCATGTGCTTAAATCCAAGTTGTTGGATTTAATTAATGAAATCTAGGCCCTTGCGTGCATGCTGCACAATATTAAAATAATGAAGTTTGGCTAGGCCACACAGTTTGCATGATTGTGCCATGTGTCCTTTTGTTCAAGTGGGACCCATCTCCCGTGGTTGGATTGATCTCTAGAGTAGAGAATTGATGACTCTGATGTGCCGATGGGTCTTAATTTGGCCATAATGCTCAAGTCACGTAGAATATTTAATGGTTTCACCTAACACCTTGTGCGGCTTGTGTGATGGTGCCATGTGGACTTTGTTGGCGGCACAAGGAGGCTAGATGGGGCCCATGGGTGGTACATGTATTTTTTGATGGGGGAAACATCATTGGCTGGAGGGCCTACCATGTGACTTCATGGAATATTCAATTTTTTTTACTCAATTTGAGTCGTTCAATAGGCCAACACGTCGACGCATCGATGACCTATATTCAAAATTTAGAACCAACCATGTGATGGTTATTTGAGCTCTATGAGTGATGGGAATTAATGACACAAGCTCTTCAAAGGTGTTGTGCCTGTTGCACACACACCCCATTCGGAACAGGGAACCTCTCTTCCCTCTTTTGATTGTCGAGCCCTTTTTGGTTTGCCTCATTTTGCATGTCCATTTTTGTGCCCTAACAGGTCAAGTCACCCTCCAAAGTCATATACTAAGTTTGACCGAGCTCGCCCCCTTTGAAAAATGTTGAATATAGGGTCATTTTGGGTTCTCCCTATCAGAATACCTTTCGAATGTCCGTGGCCCCTTCCCGGTCCGGACCCTCGGGTTTCTGTCTCCGGATTCCTGTTTTGTGTTTGTTGTCACTGGCGTCTCAGCGCCCAACGTCTTTCTAGACCCCTGATCCTGGATCCTGAATTTCTGCGTCCGAAATTTCGCTTGCACTTTGTTGTTCCTCACGGCCACGACTGGACGTTTTTCCAGTCAGCGGACTCCGGGTCGCCCGCCACCGCCTGTGAGATTGGAACTCACCAAATTTCTGGCCGCCATATGAAGGAATTAAATGCGGTGTTAATGGCTATTTTGGCTATTTAAATAGATTTTTCGGCTGTCATTTTCACCCGACCGAGTGATAGAGAAATTTGGAGAGTTCCGAAATGTTTGACATTTTTAGCCCCTGAATACGAGCTATTTTTGCGATGTTTTCCACATGACCGACAACACTCTCTTCGGGATTTTGAGGTATGCCCACCGTTTGCACGCCTCATCTTCCTTTTCGTCAAATTTCAATGTTAAGATTAAGTAAAGTGTAAAACAATGTTAAAATCTGGTAGGTAAGTACCCTCCCCTAAAAAACCACATTTTAAAAAGAGAAAAATTGATCGTTTAAGGAGTCAACAATCAAACTAGAGGTAAAAATCCCCGCCGCCATTCTTCAGAACAGGGGAGCACCTTACTTGGGCTCAAGCTTTCTCACGGCCGTCTACGTAGACTCAAACTAAAAACTCAACATTTCATGTGGCCAAGCTCCTCTCGGATCTCGGCCTTCAGATTTCTCCTCGTGGGATTCTGTTTCAACCCCGCCATTCTAAATGGCCTCCCCTGAGCATCTTTTCGACTCTCGGATCCTAGCCCTACAAATTCCGCATGAAACTTGTATAAAAAATTTAAAATCAACAAAGGAGAAAATTGTCCCCGGGATCTGATGCTCAGAATTCCGTTTGCAGAATTTCGTGTTGATTTCGCCATTTTGACAGCCTATCTCGGTTGTCTTTCCGGACCTCGGACCCCAACTGTGTGAGGTCTAATTCCAAATTCTATGAAAGCTACCAAATCCAAACTCACTCTGGACCCCGACCTCCAGAATCTCGTTCCCAAAATTTCGTGTCGCTTTTGCCATTTTACACGGTCGTCCTTGGATGTCTTTTCGAGTCCCGGACCCCGGTCCTCATTTCGACTTGTAAGAAATCGCAACGAAAACCCAACCGCCCAAGGTGTATCCGGACCCTGAACCATGGATTTCTGCTTCTGGAATTTCGTTCCACTAGCGCCATTTTATGCGGCAAATTCGAAATAGCTTCCCGAACTCTGGGTCCCAACACGTTGTTTGCCGCCTAGTTTTCCAAACTCCAGAAATTGTCTCCGGGGATTGTCTTCTAGAATTCCCCTCCTGGATTGCCTCGTGCATTTTGCCGTCCCAAATGGCTGACCCATAACCACTTCCCGGCGATGGCGATCTGAGATCCGGATTACGACACTCGGAGTTCCCTATCCTCTGCGCCATTTCCAACGGCTGTCCTGTAGCTGATGCCCGAGCTCCCAAATGAAGGATCAAATGACCTCCAAATCCAAAATGGATTTCGACCCACTTGCTAAAATTAGGTCTTCCTTCACACCAACCCTCATTTGAGAAAATCCAATGCCGGGAAACACCTTTGGGAGTTCCATGCCTAATTTGCTCTTCCAAATGACATTCTGTCAAGGGAACTCCGGCCATGGGAACCCGAATTGCCTGCTTTTCTTTCTAATAAATGTTTTATCAAATATTATGTGACTATTGAATATGAATAATGATTACAGGGCTAACTTTGATGTGCAGGGACTCGTTCAAGACCATTTTCTCATGTTTAATGTTGCTAATTCACGTCTTTTGTGCAGGATTTATGGAATCCAGTGCAGAAACTTCTAGTGCCTCCAAGGAGAAGGGGAAAGGAATAGCCAAGACACCTCGAGGCAAGGAGGATAAAGACCTAATGAAGTACAAGTTTCAAGGGGTGCCCTTACAATCCAGAATCACCACTCTTTGGAGAGATGTCATGGATACCAACATTGGTCAAGTCAATGTTGATGAATTTACACAGAGGGTCAAGGTGAACCCCAAGATGGAGAATGCAAGGTTGATAAGGAGCAGTAGAATTGTCAAGGCTGTAGGCTTCCCTCCGGCCTTGGTGGCCCCAAAAATGGTAATGGCATGTGTAGAGGCATATCAACCTGACACTTGAACAATAGTGGATTGGGATGGGAATATCATTGTAGACATGTCCCCATCAGGTATAACAACAAATTTCCACATTCCTACCTTTAAGAGCATGGAGACCCCCACCATGGAACAGGTTGTGCTCCACCCTCACTAGGTTGCATTCCAATGTCATGTGCAATATTATCATTGCTTATTTGTGTAAAAAAAATAGGCACATTATTATGGTGGAAATTAATATTGAATAGATTGCACAAGTATTCAATTTGAAATAAACTTTATTGAGTTTATTTATCTGCGTGTTGGATGCAGTGGAAGATTGTGTTTGCCCAGTCGAGACTCTTAGCTGTTTAGTCAAGGCTCCATAGCCTTGGTGCAAGGCAATCTTCAGGTCCTCTTCTGTGGGCACTCTGTTGAAATCACAGCCCTGCATTTTTGCATGCCATCATGAAATTTTCTTCTATGGTGTGATAAAACCAAAATTATTTGAAATTTATTATTTGGATGCAATATTTCATTTATTGATACTTATAAATCATGCAGCTATTTTCATATAACCACTAGAGCCAAGTTTGTGTTGCCCATGTTTTTCTAGTCTTGCCTTTATTGCCTTCGATGTGTTGGGCAGCCTGTGAAAAATTTAAAATAGGTTAGATTACGTAAAAAGAAAGAGTAATTAGTATATATTTAAATTGTTGATTGTTTCACATACCTTCCTTGGCCCAGTGGTGTCTTTCCTTTTTTCTTTTCAGCCTTCTCCTTTCTATCCGACACCAAGTCCTTCCACTCCCTCTTCGAAATCATAGGGGGATGCTCGTACTTTCTATTATTTTGTAAAAGTGACCTATATTGGTCCCTCACATACTTTAGATAAGTACCAGCTTTCTTAAGGACCTTGGTTCGGTTGAATGTTTTATCACCGAACAACACAACTAAGCGGTTAATGAGCTCATCTTTTAAATCTTGATTTTGGGCATTCCACTGTGTACATATGGTGGGCCCGAAGAGCTCCAACATAAGATCACTTAGATGTTTATAAAAAACATCATTTCCTAAAAAATGATCATGGGATCATTAGTCTATAAAGAGTGATCAATTAGTAAATTTCAATTGGATTATATATAATAATAATTAAAACATTTTAAAGTACCTGGGACCTTCTCTATCTTTATGGGAAGGAAATCCTCGGTCACCACAAATGTGACTGGCAATGTTCTCATACTAGTAATATAGGAAGATCTAGGAAATGCTGCTAAAACATCACCAGTACTAGCAGCCTCTGTATCCATAGGTACTGACACATGTAGTGGCATGTGTTCGCTGCCAGATGGTGCACTACCGAATGCCTGCATGGTATGTGTTGCTGACATTTCAATCAAAAATATAGGCATGAATGATGGGGTCGGATGATGTGTTGTATGCGCAGGAAGATCAAGATTGACACTTGTACTGACCCCTACTTCTCGGGCAACACTTGTAATACCTTGATCATGGCCAAAAACACAATGAGGACGCAAATAATCCAGTAAAAACAACACATATTTTAGTTCATGACACAAAAAAGTACAAAATATAAAACCATGAATGAACTTATGTTATAATTAAAGATCTCATGACAACTTATTTGCAAGTTTTGTGCTCTCTCAGACAATATTTTAACCCTTTCTCTTATCTCATCTATTTGAGGCACTATGAATACCAACTTAAGGATTTCTTCATTGCATTTTTTTTGGGCCTTCCTCATCATATCCATAGGGTTTGCAAAAAATACGATGTCATCATCGCATAATAGTGACTGCACCTCCATATGGATGCTCTCCTATACTACTGGTGCCTTTCCCTGATCAGCCAACTACAACAAGAATATAAAAAACATTATCGAAATTAACCCAATAAACTCATGAAAAAAACATAATAATAAAACATTTTGCTCGTATCTAATTTGTACAATTACAATGAGGTAAACTTGTCGGATAGAAGCACTTGAAGATGGATCGTGATATACACTCTAGGCCGGAGCCTTCCTCGTATGATCAATGTTCTGTTGTGACAAAAATTAAATATAAAAAACATTACCGAAATGAAACCAATAGACTTACGAAAAAAAACATAATAATAAAATGGTATATAGTACATACCACCCCCATAGTAATTGTGTTTATATCTAAGCGATTAAAATTGTAATCGATTAGCAACTCTTCCCCTGCAGTTATTGATTTTATCGCACATATGAATACATGATTTTCCTCTCGTGCCTCGAATATACAATTTGGTTGCTTATTTTTTGACCCAAGTCATGTACTATTTATAAACCCTGCAATATTCCCTGATGCTTTTGGCCTCCTGTCAATGTACCTAGCCACTCCTTTATTTTTTTCCTTATCTTTTAGTTGTATATAATTTTCTGATAGTGCATACCTACGCATACTTCATGTATATCGAACTAGCTGCATCCAATCTTTGTAATTGTAATAGGATCCAACATACTCCATCAACTCAATAACTTTTCCGTAACAAACCTTTATGCCGTCCATGCAAAATAGGCCCAAACCATGTAATGACAATGGTGCTATGCAATATATCCTCTCGTTGACACAAAGATCAATGTTTATTGGAGGAAGTTCCTTGGGTACCCATTGTTTCCGTAGATGTTTGTACCTCAAGGGCACCTCAATGTCGCCTATGCTCTCATCATCATAAGAACATGACCCCCCTTCAACAACTAAAAATTCCATGCGTTTACGAAATTTTCTTCTAATCATTTGATCTCTAGTTGATCTCCCTCTTTTAGACCTACTACATGTCTTCCTTTCCTCTTCTCTTCCTGAATTTCCCTTGCTCGAGGACGAAAAATATGAAAAATACCTATTTGGTGGTACCTGCACTCATAAGGATGTTGGATGAATTTCTTTCATGGTAATGTGATCCGAAGGTGACATTATGATTAATCTATCATTTCATCACTAGAATTTGATAGGTTATAAGGTAATAAAGTCTTGATAGATTGCAAGTTATTGTTACTATCATCCAAATGTGCCCATCACAAATCAAATCTACTTAATGTTTTAACTCCCAAACTTTGTAACAAGTGTTAAATGTGACTATGGTCCACCAGTTACACAACCAAGGCGTTAAATGTATTCTCTAATTATAATCAAAGGACTTTTTCTCTTCATTCAAGTAAATAAACTAGAATGGAAACACCACCAAGTGGTTTATTGGACACCTACATGACTAAAAATAGCAGAAAATTTACATTTAATTTCCATATGTCTAAGTGGTTAATGGGGAGGGAGTGTGTCTAGGCCTGGTAAAGTCATCATAAGTTTATGCTTTGGCAATAAAAAATGTTTAAGTCATCTTAAATCTTCCTATGTCTAATTGCTAGGAGACTTTTGGTATGTTTTAAGGTAGGATGAGTGGTCGCATCAATGTTCTAATTCTCTATGACAAGGTTTCAACATCTTCAAATAGTGAAATTTAGTGCTCATAGTCATTTGAAACAACAAAATTTTGATTATGTATGATGGTAGGATTTGATAACTTAAAAGAATTGGCTACTTAACAAACTTAAAGTTAAAAGAAAATTTTTTAGTTTAAGGGGTTAGCACTTTCTTTCATCTTTGCATATTGGTTTGATGCTTCAAATGATGCATTTTTTATCCCACTTCTATCATATTGTATTCCCATCCCATTGAAGTTGTTGGAGGAGTTGATACCAAAATTTTATATCAGATACCAAGTTCTTGAAGCAATTTTTTGTGTTTTTACAAATTTTTTGAAGTTCTTTTGTGTTGTATGGATCCATACAAGATTGAAATGCTTTGAGATCATTGGTGTATATAAATATATGTGTTCCCTTTCATTTTCATTTGTTTTGAAGTTCTCAATCACTATTTTGTAGGATTAAACAATCAAATACAGGGACTGCCCTGTTGTGCCTATGTAAGGGTTTGAGGGCTAAATAGAAATGGCATCCACCAATCCACCCACTATCTTGGAACTATAACTCGGTGGATTAGTGTTCATCATGGTGGATTTGATGGAGTTTCAAATCTTGTTCTTTGAATTCCATTTATGTTTTTCCCTTGACTTGGCTTGTTACATTGTTTGGGAGGAACCTAAGGTTGGGTTTTACCTTGGCTTTCAAAAAAATCCTAATGTTCCATGTAAAACCTTGGGTGAGATATATTCGGTCATTACCTTTTTGGAGTGGGTATTAAAATGACTTATGTCTCATTGTTTCATCTAGGCTGGGCCCCTTTTTATAAATTGAGTTAAATATTTTTCCTAGCTTTATTACTTCCTAAGTTTAGGTTGGCTCATGCCCTATGTTACTAATATTAGCCCAAACCTAAGGGGAGGGTTAATAATCAAAAAAGCTTCTGAAACTTCAAATATAGAAGGTACAAACTTGACTGTAAATGTGGCCAAATTGGCCCAAAAGACAGCTAAAAGAGAAGAAGCTGAGAAGAAAATTTTGATGGAGAAGTATAGCACCATTATTGGAGAGTATAGTAGAATGTAGCAAAGGAATGTTGAACTGAAAACTGAGGTAGACAGGTTGAAGTACAAACATGTGGGGGAGTCTTCAAGTGCTCCTAGTACCCTGGCCATACCTTCTACATCAAGATCAGTACCTCCAACTTCTACAATTGTTTCTACTCCTGGGTCCCCCATCCAGACTCCTGCTCCTAGTCCTTCATTAGAGCCAATTGAAGAGGAGGTTGAGTACTCTATAGATCCCACCAAAAAGCAGATGCTTAATAAGATTAGAGAGCTATAGGTAGCTCTAAAAGCAAGTGAGAAGGGAGCAGTTTCCAAGCAAAATGAAATTGTCGATAGCTTTTAGGCATTTGAATTAGGGAGTTGATGGTAGATTACCATCAGTTTATTCTTTATTCTTAGATTCAATAAGAAACATTACTAGGTATCAAGAATTAGTTTTTCCTTTAGTTGAGAAGCGGATCCCTAGGGCCAATGACCTAGATGTTATGTATAAGGCCTCTAGATTCGATGTAGACAACAGGCCCCAATCATTAAGGCCTACTCAAGTTTTTGTAAAATCACTACAAGGTTTTCAAGCCTTACTTGATGATTTGAGTAGGAAGATTAAGGAACAGGTAAATAATTTTGATGACTGGAGTGGTACATCTTTACCAGATTTACAAGGACTGCCCTATTTTGCCTATGTAAGGGTTTGAGGGCTAAATAGAAATGACATCCACCAATCCACCCACTATCTTGGAACTGTAACTTGGTGGATTGGTGTGCATCATGGTATGATAGAGGCTCATTGCATTTAGGGGTCTTTTAAAGCAAGAAACTTGATGGATATCTTGGTAGAGTCATGGTGACACTGTTTGATGGTCCAATCTCTACTTCAAAACAAAAATATCTCTAACAACTCTAAGAGCTATAATGGGATGGCATTAAAGGAACCTTCATATGAAGGATCTTCTAATGAAGGACCTTTGAATTAAGGTCTTCATTTGAAGGTCCTTCATGCCAAGGTTCCTTTTATAAAGCATTTTGGACATGAAATATTTAAAATAAAAAATACCTTCATTTGAAAGTCTTGACATGGCATCATTTTTGAATGAAGGTTCTTCATTCAAAGGTCATGATGACATCACCTTCAAATGAAGGTTCTTCATTAACTAGTATTTTGTAATTTTGAATGTGATAATAATTTAGGGTTGAAAACAAATCCATTTAATCCTTTTATAAATGAAAGGACATTTGATGTAATCATATGCCATGTCAAACTTTTAACTTAATAGTAAGGGCATTGTGAGTAGTTGGTTGGGCCCATTCAACAATCTCTGATGCAAGGATTGAATTGTCTAGAATGTATCTACTATCAAGAAAGCCAATTTGTTTACCTCTATGACTATATCTCAAGCAATAGGTTTAATTGTGATGGCAATGATATTGACAAGGATTTTGTAATCTAGGTGTTGAGAAGCATAATTGGCCACCATCCTACAAAATATTTTTCATTCTCACTTTTAGGTGTTAAAATTTAACAATACGTAGATTGATGAAAGAGCCCAAAGATCCTTTCTCCATGTTATCCAAGTACACATAGCAGCGGTCTTCTCTTATATGGCTAGACATGATTTCAAGAACTTAGCTAGGAATTATTCATTTAACCTAAGGTTTTCTCATAATGCCATCATTGGAAAAGTATGATCAAATTCTTCTATTATGAAGAATTGGTCTATGTGCCTCTAGTAATCACTATAAATATGTGAAAGACTAAGCTATTTTATTTTTTCTTTCTTATCTTATACCATTTTACGAGAATGGGGGGGCCAACGTATGAGAAGATCTTTGGAAACGAGGCATGAAAATTGTAGGTTAAAGAGAATGGGGGTGCCAAACTTATAGTACTCATTGTCCCTTGGTCATTGATTTTCCCTGAGTGCCCTCAACCTCATCCTCGGCGCTGGTATTGACCTTGTTTTAGCTCCAAACTCTTCATCGGTGCTGGTATTGACCTTGTTTTTACTCCCCCAAACTCTTCTTCAGCACTGGTATTAACCTTTCACTTGTCTAATTGGACAAGCTACAACCTAGTTTAGTTAGGTTTTAGAGTATGTTAATTAAATTTAAAATTATGGTGCCATTTAGAGTAGTGAATATAAAGCAAGCAAAGCCTGGTATGGCGCCATTTAGAATAGTGAATATAAAGTAATCCAAGCCTATTATAGTCATGAGGGAGATAATAAAACTCCTAGGATACTTTGTGAAACCATTTTCCTTGGTTAAAGGGAGGCCATAAAATATACCTTTGGATTTTTTCAATCTTCAAATATGAGGCTTTTCAAGGTTATTAGCATCATGAGTAATAGAAATGTGGGCAACAAGAATTTTTGAACACACGTGGAATCTCCTTGCCAAAGAAAGGGGCTTCATAATTTAATATGATAATTTTTCTCAACTCTAGAAATGATATGTCTCCTTAAAGAGGAAGGAGAAACCTAAAAGGTAAAAGAGATGCTTAGGAATCTCAAAACTAATTATGATCAACCCCCTTCTATCCCTAGGAATTGAACCAATTGGGCTTGGCTAAGAATGATTTCCTATAACATAGAGTTTTATGCCACTATATATTTGACCTTAAAGCTTTCCAAAAAATATCTAGGCATTGAATATCCTAAATAATGTCACATTTGTCCTCCAAGAGAGTGAGAAAGGAGTCATTAGAAAAATGACCATTGAATAGTTGGGCTATAGAGTTACAAAAGCAACATCCAATTGTCGATTGTGGGATTTACATCATTAATGTTTGTTAGAATTTGACAAAATATTTGTTGTTCTTCATTTTGTCCATCTTGTCGAAAAACACAACTTAATGTAATGACCATGTTGAATTCTTCCCATAGTAGCTTTTCTCACCTTTTTCTTTCATATGGAGCCATGTCATTTACTGGAGGTAATTGTGCCAAGTCTCCAACTAAAATCATGTAGATATGCCTGAATATAAAATATTTAATTAAATTGATAAGTATGAATTTGTATAGAAGGAACTATAATAGAATTGAATAAAAAATATTGTAATGTAAAGTTATCAAAGTTAGCAATTTCAATCCAGAACTCACCTCCAAAACTTTGGTTACTATTTTTTGGGAATGCTTGTCGAAGCCTGGAATCTATGTTTTCAAGCAACCTCTCCCCAATAAAACTCATTTCATCTATCAATATGTATCTGACATGTGATATTTCTTCTTGGAAATTTGTAAGTCTTGTCCCTTCTAGTTCATTGAAATCTCTTATTGGAATTCTTAGCTTTGAATGAATGGTTGAAGCACCAATGTTGAATGTTGCAACACCAGTACGCGTGAATAGAAGTAGAGGAGATTGTTTGGGAGAATAATTTTTTTCTAGTGCTAGGTTATGTGTTAGGTTATATAGGGTTAGGTTATATAGTGTTTGAGCCTAGCCTCAAACACTACAATTAGGGTTAGGCTATGTGTTTTCTTTAGGGTTAGGTTTGGGATTAGGTTTATGGTTATGGTTAGAGTTTAGGGTAACCTCTAAATTTAAGTTTAAGTCGTAGTTGATTATTTTCCCACAAAAGGAAATTAGATCCATTTTTTCTCATGTTCATTATCGCCAACTATGGCTTAATCTTAAATTTAGACCTTTACTTGAAACATAACATCATATCCCTAATCTAACCATAACCCTAACCCTAATCATAAGATTGACTCATACCCTGACCTTAACCCTAGCCCTAATAATAAACCTAATCCTAACCCTTACTTGGAAAGTAAACCATCATTTTCTCATTAATGTAACCCTGGCCATAACTTTAACCCTAACACTATTTCTCAAAACCATAATCTTAACCATAACCCAAATCATTTTTATCACAACCCTAAACATAAGCATAACTCTAACCCTAAACCCTAAACCATGATCTTAATTGTAACCCTAAAAATAAACACAACCCTAACACTAAACCCTAAACCATGATCCTAATTATAATCTAACCCTAACACTAACCTTAACTTACACCCTAACCTTAACCCTAATTGTAACCCTAAACTAAAGACAAATTCTACACCCTAAACTATAATCCAAATCTTAAACCTAGCCCTAACCCTAATCATAACCTAACCCTTTTTCTTGAAACCTTAACCTTGACCCTAACCCTCACCTTTATCATATCTTTATAACCCTAACCACAACCAAAACTCTAACCCCAACCCTAACCCTAATTACCTAACCCTAAATATTTTTTCTTTTATTAATTAGTTGTATTCACTCTAATAACCCTAAACCTATCCCTAAACCTAACCCTAGCCCTATCCCTGGCCCTAATCCTAACCCCAACTCTAAGCCAAATATAAAAACAACCCTTAATCACAACAATAACCCTAAAAATTAATTCTAAATATAACCCTAATACTATAATCCCTAATTATAATCCTAAATCCTAACCCAAATTTCATATCTAATCCCAACCATAACCAAAACTCTAAATCTAACCCTAACCATAAAACATAAACCCTAATCTAACCCTAATCCTAACATTATTTTTCCTAACCCTAACCCTAACTCTAAACCTAACACTAACCCAAACAATAAATCCTATCCCTAATTAAATACCCAATCATAACCCTAAATTGTAACATGATCCTTTTAATTGGATACTACATAAAAATTTATGTGTTACAATCTGGTAAAGGAGCACCTTAAGGTCTTTTGGAAGATCTTGGCAATTTTGGCTTGTAGGTGGTTCTAGCCAACCACCAAGGTAATAAGGACTATGATGTAAATTCCCAAGGTAAAATTCATGTTTTTTAGTGGCAAACTTAGGTTGGTTTAGAACCTTGAGGTTTGGAGAAGCCTTAATTAATGATGAAATTAGGCAAATTTGGCAATGTAGACTTGGCTATTTGTCCTAAAACTTGGAAAATAGCATTAATGTTGTTCTAAGTCTGACTCAAGGGTTCTAGAACATGGGAGAAAGGTATATAAGGTCATCCAAACCCTAATACCTGGGTTGGAAGTTCATTTTCATGAATTGAGATTTGGAGAGCATATTGTGTGATTGGAATTCAACAACTTTTGAGTGAAAATTTGTGTTTGAGCCTTCATCCAATCAATAATGGATTGAAAGGACTGATCTAATGCTTTGAGTGTTTCATTTGTGTCATTTACTTACTATACCTAGCACTAGATTAGTCATTTAGACCGACTAGTCATAATTTTGCAAGTTCTTGGGTTCTTGGTCTCACTACCGGTTTGGGCCAGTTTTGTGAATAATGAGTCCCACTTGAATTCCTGTGGCTTACCTCTCATGGACACTTGGAATAAATTTTGGGTCTATGTAAATAGTGTACATAGTGAATGAGGAGTCTTTTTTTGTAGGGAAAGTGATGAAACCATCAAGCACTAGGTGAGTGCAAGTGCATTCTAACTAGTGGCTTGGAGAGGACAGAAGTAAAGAAAGCTGCTAAATGGATTGGCTCATGCCAATAAAGAGCATGGGAGTGTGGAAACATGTATTCCAGAAATTTTTGTGAAAGGAGGAGATTTAAGGAGGTCAATGAAGCCCTCAAAGTTGGAAAAAGGAGCCAAAACCCTTGAATTTAGGGGGTATGAGAACAGTCATATGTACGACCATTTGGGAGACCTTAGACCTAGTAAATCTTGAAGCCTAGGGTACCACTAGAAAGAATATACAAAAATATTTTGGGTTTGTTAAGACCGTTTTTGAGAAAAGCCAAGAAAACCGGTTCTAGGAGGCCTAAAAGGGGCAAAAAGGCTATAAGGCCTAGAAACCAGAAATTCTTGAAAGCGATGGGTAAAAGGTGAAAGTATCCAAAGAATTGGATCAGTAGGGAGAAAAAACAACTAAGGGATAGTTAGGACACCCTTCCCTAAGGCCTGGAGTGGTTAGGACACATTGGATCAGTGTGGAGCCCAAGGAAGCTCAGTGGTGAAGAATTTGAAATTGGTGGAGAGTCTTATGAGGTGAGAGCGGTTTAGGAGAGATCCCTGAGTAGGGTAGAGAGGAATACCCTAGAAAGACCAGAGAATAGGTCTTATGAAGAGCAAGATTTCTCTTGTAAGATAAAACTCCCCATCAAATTGGTATCAAAGCCAATAAAGGCTTGGGAATTGAAATTAGTGAATGTCAAAAAGAAGGGAATCCATAGGAGAAAGCACCATGGTGACCAATGCAAAGCTAGCAAGGGATTTGATAGAGCAGCAAGAAAAGAATAGATGACTTGAAGTAGTTGTGGAAGAAATGAAGCAAAAACTAGAGGAGGTAGCAGAGACTGTGGGCAAGATGAGAGTGTAGTTAGCAAAGGACAAAGACAAGGGTAAGAGCCATGCTGAGGAAGAAGTAGAACCAGAACCTAACCCACCATTAGCAGAGGAACCCTTCCTCAAAGCATTGAAGGCATTGAGTGACAAGGCACTTGAGGGTGTCCCTGTGTGCATAGGAAGAATGGATTTTGAGTTAGTTATGGAATGGATAGAGGGAATGGAGAATCACTTTGAATGTGATGGAATTACAAAAGCACAAAAGGTGAAGATAGCCAAATCAAGGTTAAGAGGACAAGCATTAACTTGGTGGAAGTTCTTGCAAGAAGAAAGAGAGATGGAAGGCAAGAAGCCCATAGGAAATTGGAAGACAATGGTGGCTAAAGTGAAGGAGAACTATCTACCTAAGGACTATGACATTCAATTGCACAAGAAGAGACACAATCTCAGACAAAGAGACCTAGATGTAGCTACATATACAGAGGAGTTCCAAAAACTAAGCCTTAGATCTAGGGTGCAAGAAGTTGAAATAATCAAGGTTTCTAGGTATCTAAACGGTCTTAGATGGAGCATCCAAGATGATTTGAGTCTTTTCACACTTACTACCCTCCATAGCTGCTATCAAATGGCTATTAAGGTGGAAGAGAAACTAAAAAAGAAACAAGATTCCAATACGAGAGGTAAAGGGAAAGGTAGAGACTCCAGAGGTGGACATAGAGGTAGTTTTGGTGGAAGGAGCAATGAGAATAGAAGCCAAGGTGATGCTAAGGTTGGAGAAAAATCCCATGAGTCAAATAGTAGAGGGGGTTACAGAGGTAGAAGCTCAAATAATGGAGGAAGAGGCAAATCAAGAGGCTTTGGGAGAAGCTCTCATTTTGCTTCCATGAAATGCTACAATTGTGGACAGTTGGGTCATTCGACTTATAGGTGTCTTGAAAAGCCAACATCTTCACAAAGTGAGAGGAAGATCAACTATGTTCAAGAATATGACTACTCCAAACAATTAGAGGTGAGTCTAGATTCAGAGAAAGGTGAGAATCTCATGTTAAGAAGAATTTTGATCAAACCACCTACCGAGAATGAACACAAACAAAGGAGAGCTCTTTTTAGAGTCAAGTGCAAGATACTAGGTAAGGTTTTTAAGGTCATCAAAGATTTAGGGTCTATTGATAATGTCATCTCAGAGGAGGCAGTACAAAAGTTTAAACTCATCAAGATACCCAATGTGTGTCCGTACAAGGTTACTTGGTTGAACAAAGGGCATAATATATTGGCCAATGAACAAGTTTGGGTTGAGTTTTCTATAGGGAAGTATCAAGACAAGATACTATGTGATGTGTTACCAATGGATGCATTCCATTTTCTGCTTGGCAGACCATGGCAATATGACAGGGAGGTAGTGCACCATGGCAAGGAGAACAAATACTCATTCAAGAAGGATGGAGTGACTTACAAAATATAGTGGAAAAGGAAGAAACCAGTGTCCTTTTGATGAGTGGAAAGGAATTTATAAAGGACATGAAAGAGGAAGAAGGAGTGGCCTATACAATCATGTTGAAGCCAAAGGAAGAGGAGTTACCTAATCAGCTACCTATGATAGAAGAAGTGAAGCGACTATTGGATCAGTTTAGGGACATCATTTGTGAAGGTACACCAGCTACACTACCACCCAAGAGAGCAATCAGTCATCAAATAGACTTTATACCAGGAGCAACACTACCTAACAAGGCTACATACAAGATGACACTAGAGTAGAACAAGGAAATAGAAAGACAAGTTCAAGAACTTTTGGACCAAGGGCTGATCAGAAAGAGCATAAGTCCATGCGTTGTTCTAGTTGTGTTGGCACCTAAGAAGGGAGGTAAGTGGAGGATGTGTACTGATTCTAGGGCCATAAATAAGATAACCATTAGATATAGGTTTCCTATTCCTAGGATAGAAGATATAATGGACTATTTAGGGGGTGCTAAGTACTACTCCAAAATTGATTTGAAAAGTGGCTATTATCAGATTAGGATGAAAGAGGGAGATGAATGGAAGTCAACATTCAAAACCACAGAAGGGTTATATGAATGGTTAGTAATGCCATTTGGGCTTACAAATACACCTAACACTTTTATGAGGGTGATGAATGAGGTCTTGAAGGACTTTATAGGAGTATTTGTGGTTGTCTACCTAGATGATATCCTCATCTTTAGCAAAACAAAAGAAGAACATATGAAGCACCTAGAACTTGTGTTGAAGAAAATTCAAGAGGAGAAGCTCACCATAAATCTTGAGAAAAGTGAGTTCATGAAGCAAGAGTTAGTTTATCTAAGATTTGTAGTGTCTCAAGGGAACTTGAAGATAGACAAGAGCAAGGTTGAAGCCATTCTTAGTTGGCCTACTCCCAAGACAGGGAAAGAAGTTAGGAGTTTAGATGGATTAGCTCAGTTCTATAGGAAGTTTGTGAGAAGGTTTAGTGAAATTTGTGCACCAGTTCTTGATACCATCAAAGGAGGATTGAAAACTAAGTTTGTGTGGACCAAAGAAGCCAATGAAGGATTTGAAAGGTTGAAGAGGGAGATAGCTACCCAACCTATCCTAGTTCTACCAAGCTTTGACAAACCATTCATAATGGAATGTGATGCAAGTAACATAGCAGTTGGGGCTGTTCTAAGCCAAGAAGGTAGGCCGGTGGCATTCTTTAGTGAAAGGTTGAATGAAGCAAAGTCTAAGTACTCATCCAATGACTTAGAGCTATATGCTTTGGTGCAGGCTCTTAAGAAGTGGAGGCACTATCTATTGCCAAAGGAATTTGTGGTATACACTGATAATCAGGCCTTAAGTTACATCAACACCCAAGAGAAGCTCAGTTTGAGGCACATCAAGTGGATGGAGTTTTTGCAGTCATACACCTTTACCATCAAGCATAAGAAGGGGGTTAACAACAAGGTTGTTGATGCTCTTAGTAGGAGGTTGCTTACTATCCAAGAGATGCAGTTACAAAGCACAGGGGTTGAAGGATTCAAAGATCTATATGAAGGAGATTCTGATTTCTCAGAAATATACAAGGTATGTACTAATTTTGAGAACCATTTTCACAGTGAATATGCTAATTACACCTTGCAAAATGGGTTATTGTTTAGGGGGAAGCAATTGTGTGTTCCTAGAGGTTCTATGAGGGAGAATCTGATCCAAGAAAATCATAATGGAAATTTGAGTGGTCACTTTGGTTTCAACAAGACACTAGACTTAGTGGAGAGGTTCTATTGGTGGCCTAAGATGCAAAGAGATGTAAGAAGATATGTTGAAAAATGTGGAGTATGTCAAAAGGCAAAGGGAACATCAAGCAATGCAGGTCTTTATCAGCCATTACCCATTCCAAATAGACCATGGGAATGCATAATCATGGACTTCATAGTAGGTCTACCTAGGACACCAACTGGTTTGGACAATGTGTTTGTTGTAGTGGATAGATTCAGCAAGATGAGCCATTTCATACCATGCAAAACAACACATGATGCAAATAATATTGCACACCTATTCTTCAAGGAAGTAGTGAGGATACATGGGTTGCCAAAGAGCATAGTTGCAGATTGAGATGTGAAGTTTATAGGGAATTTTTGGAAAACTCTTTGGAAGAGGCTAGGAACCAACTTGTCTCATAGCTCAACATATCATCCTCAAATGGATGGAAAGATAGAGGTGATCAATAGGGTACTTGAGAACTTGTTGATATTCTTAACTAAGGAGTATGGACAAGGATGGGAACAAGTGATTCCACAAGCAGAATTTGCTTACAATGATAGCACAAATAGGACTATGGGTAAGAGTCCATTTGAGATAGTCTATGGTTTACATCCAAGGGGTGTACTTGAGCTTAGATATCTGAAAGGTTATGAAGGAATCAATGGTCATGATGATGATTTTGCTCCATCAATGAGAGAGGTTCATGAGTAGGTAAGGAAGACATTGATAGAGGCTAATCAAAAGTTGAAGGCAAAAAGAGATGAAGGGAGAAGAGAATTACAATTTGAGATAGGTGATTTGGTGATGGTATACTTGAAAAAAGCAAGGTTACAAAAAGGCATACCAAGCAAGCTGCAGATGAAGAGGATAGGGCCATGTAAAGTATTGGCTAAGTATGGATCAAATGCTTACAAGGTGGTATTACCCAAGGAGATGTCTATTTCTCCTATCTTCAATGTGAAAGACTTGGTGAAGTATAAAGGAACAGAAATGGATGAAGAACAGTACAATGCTAAGATAAAAAAGGATGTGGAAGCACTCAAGGTACCTGATCAGATCAGACCACAAGTGGATAGGATTTTAGACTCAAGGGTGAAGAAGACTAGGCATAAGACATACAAGGAGCACCTAGTGAAGTGGAAACATCAACTAGAGTCAGAAGCTACTTGGATAGAAGAAGGTGACTTATAGAAGCATGGAATTAGTGAGGATCACTTGACACCATAGGTTCCTTAACTTCTTTGTTGCAGGGGGAGAATGGTGCAGGAGCACCTTAAGGTCTTTTGGAAGATCTTGGCAATTTTGGCTTGTAGGTGGTTCTAGCCAACCACCAAGGTAATAAGGACTATGATGTAAAGTACCAAGGTATAATTAATGTTTTTTAGTGGAAAACTTAGGTTGGTTTAGAACCTTGAGGTTTGGAGAAGCCTTAATGATGAAATTAGGCAAATTTGGCAATGTAGACTTGGCTATTTGTCCTAAAACTTGGAAAATAGCATTAATGTTGTTCTAAGTCCGACCCAAGGGCCCTATCACGTGGGAGAAAGGTATATAAGGTCATCCAAACCCTAATACCTGGGTTGGAAGTTCATTTTCATGAATTGAGACTTGGAGAGCATATTGTGTGATTGGAATTCAACAACTTTTGAGTGAAAATTTGTGTTTGAGCCTTCATCCAGTCAAGAATGGATTGAAATGACTGATCTGATGTTTTGAGTGTTTCATTTGTGTCATTTACTTACTGTACCTAGCACTAGATTAGTCATTTAGACCGACTAGTCATAATTTTGCAAGTTCTTTGGTTCTTGGTCTCACTGCCAGTTTGGGCCAGTTTTGTGAATAATGAGTCCCACTTGAATTCCCATGTCTTACCTCTCATGGACACTTGGAATAAAGTTGGGGACTATGTAAATAGTGTACATAGTGAATTAGGAGTTTTTGTTTGCAGGGAAAGTGATGAAACCATCAAGCACTAGGCGAGTGCAAGTGCATTCTGGCTAGTGGCTTGGAGAGGACAACAGTAAAGAAAGCTGCTAAATGGATTGGCTCATTCCAATAAAGAGCATGGGAGTGTGTAAAAATCTATTCTAGACATGTGTGTGAAAGGAGGAGAGTTGAGGAGGTCAATGAAGCCCTCAATGTTGGAAAAGGGAGCCAAAACCCTAGAAACCCTTGAATTTAGGGGGTATGAGGATAGTCATATGTACGGCCATTTGGGAGACCATAAACCTGGTAAATATTGAAGCCTAGGGTACCACTAGAAATAATATCCAAAAATATTTTGGGGTTGTTAAGACCATTTTTGAGAAAATCCAAGAAAACGGGTTCTAGGAGGCCTAGAAACCAGAAATTCTTGAAAGCGATGGGTAAAAGGTGAAAGTATCCAAATAATTGGATCATTAGGGAGAAAAAACAACTAAGGGATAGTTAGGATGCCCTTCCCTAAGGCCTGGAGTGGTTAGGACACATTGGATCAGTGTGGAGCCCAAGGAAGCTCAGTGGTGAATTGAGAGCAATGGTGAAGAATTTGACATTGGTGGAGAGTCTTATGAGGTGAGAGGGGTTTAGGAGAGACTCCCCATCACAATAATTGCTTCCATTGTTGGCATTTTTGCATTGGGATGCATATATTTTTAAAATCAACAAAATATTTTAATGTGTTGCCAAAATTAATATTATTAATTGTAATATCAAACTTATAAACATGTATGCAAAATAAGAACATAAATAAGAAATATATGGTAATAGTTTCTTCAAAAAACAAAGTGATGTGGACTACAAGGACTATAAGATATCCACAAAAGAGATCTACATTGAAAATATTGTAGGGAAATTCAAGAAAATACAATTGGTAGATGCAAAGCCAAATAAATGTGAAATTGTGTACTATAATGATTTTAGAATATACACATAATGGATTTGTTGAAAAGGTTTTAGAAACTTTCAAACAAATGCAATTGGTAGATGCAAAGAAAAATTCCACAACCTTCACCAAAATCCTTATTGGTTTCCTTAATATGGGAGATTTGGAACAAGGTATAGACATCCATCAAAGCATAATACGAAGATGAATTTTTTCAAACGTTGTGGTTGTAGATGCCCTTTTAAAATTTATACAGAATGTGGAAGGATAGAAAAAGCTTGTGAACTATTTGACAAAATGCCTCAAAGAATTGTAATCTATCAATTTATTTCAGTGTCTATTTTGCTATACCCCATGTCCCAAATTGGGTATAACACAATAGACACTAAAACAAATTGATAGATTTTTATGAGGGCAGTGATGAGACTTTTCTAATTAGAGTGTATTCCATGAGATTACAATTATTTGAGGCATTGTGTCAAATAGTTCATGAGCTTTGTCTATCCTCCCACATTTTGCATAGATTTCAAAAAGGCATCTACAACCACAAGATTTGAGAAAATTCATCTTCATATTATGTTTTCCTTATGATTGGTTGACTCTTATACTAAATCTGAGTGTTGTTTGTGTTTTGACAAGAGTAGATTAATATTTTTTTAATTTTCTCTATCAAGATCAAAATTACATGTACATAGAATGAACCATAGTTTAGTTACAACACTTGGTCTCTTCAAAATAATCAAAGAAGATTAGGGAGAGGAAGGAATGCACACCAAACTACAAAATAGGGGTAGTTGTGGCTTTGTTAGTTTTCTTTATATACTCTTCTTGTTTCCTATAGGGATAAAATAATCACTATACAAATGAAAGATGGTTTATTATCTACTGAATATTATTTTGTGTGTTTTGAAATGGAAGATATCTATGTTGGAAAACAAGGATAGACAACTGAGAGGGGGGGTGAATTAGTTGTTACAAAATTGAAACTTATTTAACCTTATTAACCTTTAATCTTAGATCTGATAATTAACAGTGAAAGCATGAATCAAAAACACATCAGAAACACACATAACACCAAGATTTTTTTGTACAAACCCTGTTAGGGGAAAAACCATGATGGAGTTTAATCCACAATTTATACCCTGTTAAAAGTATAAAAGAAATGAATAAGGAATGCACATGCATTCAAGAGCACTACCTAGAGCTCACTGCTCAAAGGGAAGGCTCACTTCCTTACATAAGATAATCAAATTAAATCCATCTGATGAGGTTGAGCTGAGAAATTAGCTTCTTCAAAGCCTGATGATAGTTTTAGTTAGGCACATAACTAATTTTCTTAAACTTCTTCACACTCTACTCTACATTCAAATGATCTAATCTTTATTCACACATATCTTGCATACACTTCACATACATTCTCTCTAAATGAATAAAACAATTGCTCTTATATATCCACTTCATGAATTTACATTAACAACTTTGTCGGCCAAAAATAAATAATAGATGAATTCAAACTGTCGGGCCCAATTCATGAACAAATCTCAATGCGCACCAAACTAAATCAGTCACAATATAATGAAGACCTAAATCAACATCCTCGAACATACCAAGCATTCAAAAATTAATCCACAAGGATCTACAACACGTTACCACCATTATGTCAACCAAGAACATGAAAACTCAAACATGCAAAGGAAAAATATTTGATCACAAGCACACTGATCAACATGGATGTACCACAATGATAGAGTATGAGATCAAGAAACATCAATGAACATCTCAAGAGCATACACAATAATTCAATTCACTAGAATGACATTCTCTTCTTTCAGAAACACCAACTATAGTAACAAAATAATTGTAGGAACACAAAACCTCATAACTCGCTCCAATCTTGATGCACACCTCTAAAAAATTTAGAGGATATACTAGATAGGCTCAGAAACAAACCCTTTAATACATGACTTTAGAAAACCAACGTACAAAAATTTTCACCACTCTGATCTCCACAACTTCATAGACTATCTGCAACATATTTAATCTAATTTTCTCAATATCCTCGACATATACAACCTTTAAGACATTAATGCTAATAGTTTTGACTTCAATGACAACCACATATCATGAGAAACACAACCACAACATCCAACAATCTACATCTCTATGAAAATTGTTATATGCTAATAGTCAACTTATTATCTTATTTATAGCATCTCCTTAGCTTTTTATACTAAAAAATTCAAGGTAGAGGGTAACATGATTCTTTGAATTGGATACTACATAAAAATTTATGTGTTATAGTCATTGCTTCCATTGTTTGCATTTTCACATTAGGATGCATATTTTTTACAATCAACACTCTTTTAATGTCTTGCCAAAATTAATATTATTAATAATTACAAACTTTTATAAACATGTATGGAAAATAAGTACATAAATAAAAAATATATTGTAATAGTTTCTTCAACAAAGGATAAAAAAATCATGTGGACCGTACAAGGATTGTGGTGGGACTTAAAATTTACATGGATGGAGGCTAGGGTTTTGGGGTTTAAGGTGGGTTTTTTCTACCCGTGGGGTATTAACGAGGGAGATCAATGATAATCCTTCCTCGTGGATCTTTCACGATCAGATTAAAGGCCCCTAAGGGTACTGTGAGGTCTGCGAAGAGGCGACACATCGCCTGGTTCTTGAAGCGGCAGGGCTAGGTGGGACCCATTGTTCAGTTGCAACCTCTTGTTTTCTTGGGTTGTGATTGGGCACAGTTCTCCCAGGGTGCTGATGTGGATTTTCAAACAATTTTTGACTCAATCTGAGTCATCTAACTTGCCATGTTTGATCCACATTAATGGTTCAATTTTTGTTGGGTTCTTGTTCATCCGTGTTGGGAGATCTTGCTCTCTGCAAGTTGTTCTCATTAATGGCGTAGGTTTTTTCAGTGGATCCTCACCTAATTTTCTTGTGTATGAATAGTGTTCTCCAGATAAATGCAATGATGGGTTGTATGCCATGCCTTCGCAAGCCAAGAAAAATTTGGGGTGGCTACATCAACCACTAAAATGCTCAAATGCTTGTGCTGCATTCAAGCAATTAATATTCTCACACCAATTAACTCTATAAATTCTCATTGTTTTATCTAGTATTATCATCGCATTTTGAGTTGTCTTATTTGCAGGTGGTCAAGTCTCTCCTATATTTTGTGAGGTTTTCTTTGCAATGGACCATTCAGCTGTGCGTAGAAGTACCAGTCTCAGGGTGAGAAATTTGCAGCCTAACAGGGTGCAACCTGTCCTTAGCAAGCCCGAAGTTGTCCATGATGCTTATAAAGGGACAGGAAGCTCCAAGTCCCCACTGGTGTTGTATTCTAGTTCTAATGGTGATGGGTCTAAAACTAAATCAGACTACCAACATTACTTGGCATTCATGACCGAGTTGTTGGGGGTCAATGAAGAGCCCCTCACAGTTGCCCCAATAACTGTGATGGTGTTGTGCCATGCTACCAGATCATGTGTTAAAGCGGATAAAAGGAAGCTGGTCTCGCTTCTTACTGAAGCAAGGACCAGGAGTGGTTACCTCTACCGGGGCTGTGTGTCTTGTAAGTAGTTACAGTTGTTGGGTGTGTTACTTTTGGGTGGTGTGTTGATGTGAACATACGCGTGCCTACCACGCTCTTTTGTCTATAGCTCCGGTTGGTTACAATGGTATAACTATTTTTATTCCTCGAATTGATTATGGTTTTTTCTAATGATGAGGAATGTGAATTTGAATTTCATTCTAAATGAAATTCAATTTTGGAATGAACAATTTAGCCTATTGCTTTGTTGCTCTCCTATCCTATAAAGGAGATTTGACGGCTCATTGTTAAGGGTTGTTGTTTTTTTTGGGTCTGAAGGCTTAGAATAGGTACAGTTAGTGGTAATGCAGGATTTTGAAGGTATTATGTAGGAAATCATGCTGGGTTGGGAATACTATGAAATAAGTATACTATGCTTTTGTAATTACTAATATCAAAAGAAATCTAAAAAAATTAATACATTTTTCTCTCTTGTGTATGGGCCATGGATTATGAATGGATTTATCAAGGGTTTTTTCATTCAATTTCAATGGTGTAGTTGAAAGTGTAATATGTTCTCTTGCTTTAACTTAATGAGTTAATCAAATTATTGAACACAAATTGCATGTTTATGGTTATATGCTCAGGATTCACTAAGGAGTATTGTTTTAATATACTAACAAATCTCATGGTAGCAAAGCACTATGCTGATAAGTTCATTTTCATTTGAATTACATTTTATATGTCTCCCACCCAATGGATGAGGCACTGGATAGTATTGGTAAATTCCTTTCAGGTATAGGACCATGACTCTAAGCATGGTGATTCAATACCCGAACATTTTAACAAATATCAACTGCTATCTCTTTTTGGGATATAGATCTTATGATAATTTTCAGTCTCCTTGCTTTGGGATATCTATTATTATTCTTTGGTTTTTCCACAACCAGGGTAATGACTATCTGTTAGTGTTAGTGGGGATTTCATCTATAAGAAGAAGTGTTCTTACCAATCATGAAACATTCTTATGAACACACTTGGGTTTACCCACCTTGGTTTCACAGAGCCAAAAGTGTAGGAGATGTCAGTCTTTGACTGACTCTTGTTAGTTGGCCACTAGCCTTTGTAGTTCTTTATCATGGAGGTTGGCTACCTCTTAGATAATTTCAAATCGTAGGTTGGAAAAAACACCAACAAATTTTAAGATATACACAAAATGGATCTACATTGAAATTTTGGTAGGAAAATTCAAGCAAATACAATTGGTAGATGCAAAACCAAATAAATGTGAAATTGTGGACTATAATGATTGTAGAATATACATAATGGATTTTTTTAAAAGGTTTTAGAAACTTTCAATCAAATGCAATTGGTAGATGCATAGACAAATTTCACAACCTTCACCAAAATCCTTGTCGATTTCCTTAATATGGGAGATTTGGAACAAGGTATGGACATCCATCAAAGCATAATATGAAGATGAATTTTCTCAAATGTTGTGGTTGTAGACTCCATTTTCAAATCTATGTAAAATGTGGGAGGATAGACAAATCTTGTGAACTATTTGACAAAATATCTCAAAGAATTGTAATCTCATGGAATACACTCTAATTAGAAAAGTTGCATCACTACCCTCATAACAATCTCTCAATTTGTTTTAGTTTCTATTGTGTTACTCAATTTGAAATTTAATTGTGATACATTAAGTTCATTGTCAAATTGTCATTTGTGTGTCAAGTTTGTCAAAATAAAAAATGACCAATTATTAATAAAATCATGTATAATGTAATATTGGGATGGGTGATCTCCTAGGAAGGCCTAGTGCTTCATCGCTTTGAGAATCATTTAGATGCAATGAGTGATAAGTGGGCCATTCATTATCATGAGAGATGGGTTCTTTTGAAACACTACTCATGAAACATGGGTCAATGAGTTTGACTTGTAAAACTACATAATTGAACCCTAATAACAATATCAAAATTTGACACAATGTGAAAAATACTTCCTACTTGTCAATAGATCATTTTGTCAAAATCTAGAATTTCAAATTATGAATTCTTTGTAATTACTCAATAGATCATGTTGTCAATTGAACCTGTTGGCATTTTTTTACAGCAACCCACATGTTTTTCCTAGAAGTTCCTATGAACTTGCCACATTCAATAATAAAAGACTAGGAACAGTATGGCCAACTTAACGAGAATAGCAATAAGGCTAATTCTCCTACACTTCAGACTCTGTAAAATCTAGGAGGGCATTCCCTAACATGTGCTCTTAACATACAACATTTAAACAATTCATTTGCACGCAGGTAAGTAACAGATAGATCCGTTATTGTATTAACTCCACCTCAACACCTTGTACTTGGAGTCAAAAGGAGAATGCAATTTTAGAATATAATATCTAAGGCTAGACCTGTATTATACATGAACAAGTTGCAATTCTCAACTATAACACTCATAATTCCAGTTCATCAGTGAACACATTTTTCCATAATTCAAACTCCTCCTCGGAAGGCCACTAGAAAGCCACAACTTGATTAACCTTGTTTCGATACGGAGCATACTTTACCATTATTGATGTGTCCTTTTTATCAAAGTTCTCTAAGAAACTTATAACAAAATACAACTTTTCAAATGTATTCTCTAGCATGCAGATGTCAACATTTTTGCATATCTCATGTGTTTGAGACATCATTATATTGTTCATTTGCTCCTTCCAAACCTGCAGGGGTTTGAATTCATCCTGACTATGTAAAATATGAGGCAATGGGGTCAAGTCCTTTCCGTCATACACATCTTTCAGCAATTTAATCTTGGATTCCATTGGCGCAGAAAATCCCTTAAACTTCTACTCAACAATTGCCTTGACCAATTGATATGTTGCAATAACATAAGGATATTTATCACCATGCTATTTTGCCCCTACTGCCATGAATTTCAACTTCTCCATTCTAGGGCTTCATTTTTTCAGCAATGGGATGACCGATTCTTTATCCCTTGGAAACATTTTTAGTGCTTGCAACATTAGGACATAATTTGCATGAACACTGTTTAGCTTACTCTAGACCCTTTTGTTTAAATTTTTTAAAACAATGTCCACTATCACTGCATTGCTTCTCTATGCTACATCTCGGATTTGCTTTACCATCTCCTTATATTCTCAACCTGATGAATCAGTTTCTCCATAGAAAGTCCCCCTCTAGGGCTAGTAGCCCTCTCAATAGTGATAGGAACTTTTCCCATATTATATGGAACAATAGCCAAAGACTGTGCTTGTGCAAGAGGTTGAGACTGCTCTACTGGTGGGTCGGGAATAGTGTTGCTAGAACTGGCTTGCTTTTGAGATCTCATGGTATCCATTTGTTGCCTAAATAAAGCCAATTCAGTTTCTAACTCTGTGACCTTTTGTTGACTCTTATTATATTCAATAATAATGTCATTATATTGGCCTCTCAGAGTATCTTGATCCTTAATCAAATCTTCAACAGTTGCTTTGGTGAATTTGGCAACATTCACGACAATATCAGCAACTTCCAATGGTGGGGTGTCAGCAACTCTCCTCACAACCAAGTGACCACTGAAGTCCAAAGGTTTTGCAACAATTGGCTTTTTAGAGCCAGTGGATAGGGACCAGATTGCCAATGCATCCCATTCCTTACTAAAGGTCGATCCCTTGAGTGCCAATGTAGCCTCCTCTTTAGTAGCAATAAGTGGCTTATTAGCCCTTCTTATCATGTCAAACACCATAGAATCAACGATATCCCATTTAGGGAGTAGAAAGACTCCACTTTTTTGTACTAATTCTTGGCCCTGCTCTGGTGTTATTGCTTTGAATTTGTCTCTCATTTTTTCCTTGACCTTAGCTTGAATTACCTTCTCTGGGAGCTCTGGATGCAAACTTCTCTCATGTGCCACCTTCTCAGCATATAATGCAGAATGTGCTCTCCACACAAAATATTTAAAAGCACCAATTTGAATAAAAGAGTCATCCATCATGAAATCTCTGTAGGCTTCTATTCTCAAGTCATAATTGCATGTTATTCCTTTGATTTCATCTTTTCCTAACCTCAAAGAAACTATACTTGAACCTGTTGAAATGTCAACTAGTTCCAATGGCATCTCAGGATGCATTTCATCTAGAGTGACAATAATGTCATCATCCTTGTCACCATCACAATCAACAATCTTTACTCTTTCAACCCTCTGCCTCTTTGGTGATGGTGGGCAAGCCTGTTTTTAAAAACTTGGAGGAGAATCCAAATCAACAACATTTGGTACTGACTGCCTTGAAGAAGATGGTGCAATATTTTCAGCAACATCTTTAGCCCTACTTCCCTTTCTTCTAGAAAAAACCCTTATCTTCTTTTGGGGCTGATAAGTAGGCCTCTCATCTTCCTTTACCTCAAGGTACTCGTCGATGGTTTGTGATTTCCCCATTTCTTCCACAACCCTTTCATCTTTCAAAACCCTAACCAAGCTCTCAAAATTATCAATAGCATACATTGCCCTGCTAAACTCATCTTTAGCATTAGGTATGGGATTGAAACTAAGTATTTTATCCTACTTACTTTTTTCCATTTTAGAGTAGGCAATTTATAGTGCCTTTCTCTCATCTTGTAATTTCAAATCAAAAATATTCCTGATGGTGTCCTCAAGAAAGTAGAAGTTGTGGACAAAATCTCCTTTCCGATGTTTTGCCTTCATTTGAGAGATAAAACCCTTAGGATCATGATTCCTAGGGTGCACAGTCCTTAGCCTATAAGGACCAAGTAATGTATGCAAATCCTTCCATCCTCCCTTTGCCATAACAAAACCGAAAAATGTTGTATATTCAGGGAAGAAAGAACCTTTCTTCTGTTCAACTGGCAAGTGTAGTTCCTAAGCGCCCCCCAACTACCTCATGATTTCCAGAAATCCAATTCTAAGGGGCACATCCCTTGGCAGAACCTTTGGATTGACATTAGTGCCAAAAACCCTAAAAATTGTGGTATTATGATAGGGGATAATGTCTCCCCAATTGGGCATTAGGTTCAATTCAGGCCTTCTCTCCATTGGCCTCAAGAAGTCATGAATTTATTTTGGGGTCCTTGGGGGGTCATGAACTAGATCATCCCTTAATTTAGATCCAAAGACATTATGGAAAGTTACATAATCAAACTTATGATCATGCATGTCAAGAATCCTAGTCCAATATTGGACAGGCATTTCAATGTTTCTTTCCTTCTTCTTTAATTCCATATCTTTTTCAAACACAACCTAACCCCTATATAGAAACATGTGGATTAACAAGGAATACCATCTGAATCCAACCCAATTATTCTCCTCCTTTAGGGCTACTAGACCCGTGTGCATCTTCTCTGCCAAATAAGTGGAAAAATCATATATTACAGTAAAACCTGGGTGTTGGAGATTTACTGTCATATACATAATATCGGTAGACAAGGTTTTATTTAAGCTGACTCCCAAAACTTGACATAAAGCACAAACAATATTCTTGAAATAACTGCAGAAATAGTCCACAGGAAAAGGTTCAGGCTCATTTCTGCCAATTACTACCTTCTTCTGATTTTTTCCTCTTCCTGAGACTCCCAAATGAAGTATTAAAAAGGATGTTCTGAACAAACCCCTAGTATTTCTATATTCTTGTCTGAAAACCTCTAAGTCGACAGGAACCATATCCTTTACTCCATTCATGCAATTTGAAAATCTTTGCAATTCTTCTTTTGTTATCTTAATCATCTGCACACCAGCATGTGTTTTGACAATTCGGGCCATAGGGTCATATCTAGCAACAATATCCTTTAAAAGATCTACATCCATATAAACATTAGGAACCACCAATTTACCCAGGTCTAACCTTCAGGGGTTACACAAAGGAACTGACAAATTCCTGTTCCCAAACCAATTGAAGAACAACTATCACCCAGTGTATGGTAACTTGACACATTGAATTGCACATTTCTTGTCTATCAATCCTTCCAAGATTCGAGGCCCATAGAACAAAACACTTCCCTCCTACTTCTTGCTAGTAGAGGGTTGTAACAAATCAATAATATCTTGGGATAAAGACCTGGTAGTGGTTTCAGAACCAGAACTTCGGGCCTTAGGTGCCATTTATATTAGACTAATGATAATTCGAACTAGGGTTTGCTTATTTTCAGATAGAAAATAATTACAATTTTCTCTTTTAGCCTTTACAAAAAATTCTTCAATATTCAAAAATCCCTAGAAATTATCCAGACAAGCTCTAAAAGTGAATCTATTCAATCAATTCTTCAAGAATAGAAATAGGAAACAATCACGAATTGCCCAGCAAGCAACCATAAAATCTTCTGAATTTACAAGAAATGGCATACGTGATACTTACGGTTTCAATCACAGAACATCCAAGGCAGCAAAATTGAGAAATCATAACCACAACTTGCTTCACTCGATACTAAGCAATTCTTCCTCAATGTAGAGATACAACACGAAAATAGTATTTCACAAATTTTAGCATTTAATTATGCAGGCAGAGTCGAACTCAACCATTACTATTCACTCGCGTGAGATAAAATGGTTATAGTACAATACCGGTTTATTTTTAAATACGAGTCGTTGATCAATTGCAATGTTGGTCAGGAGAACGACTCAGATTTAGTCAAAATAGTTTGAAAATGCCACGTTCTCCCTCCACTCACTAAATGGACAGGATATTCACCTACCGAGCACCACATCAGCACGAAAATGGGCCCCACCTTTGTTATTAGTACACAGCATCGAAGTCCACGCATCACCAAATCACACACCTCGCAACATTATTGAAACTACAGTTTTAATTGCATGAGGTCAGCGACGAATGACCACGTTGTGTCGGTATGGAAATAGCTGTCGGCATCAGCCTTCATCATCGATCAACGAGCAAAATTGGCCCCCACCATCAAATGTGACAGATGGTAGCATCTCGCACACCTAGCACCATATTTGTGACGTTAGCAGAAACCTTGTGAGGTCTGTGAGCAATGGTCAAGATTGAAATCACTTCAACTGACGGCTACGCAATCTGCACATGCAAAAAGGTTATTTTGCCTGACTTTATTATTTCTTAAGTCTAAGTTGGTCCATGCCCCATGCTTTAAGAACAACTTTGAGCCATCGTTTTTCATTTTCCTAGGTGATGTCCCCTTCTCCCTTATAATAGTTTTATTTTGCAAGGGGTGTTTTTAATGACCGTCGATCTTGATTGATCCTGACCGCTCCCCGCAATCTCGTGATGACCTCACCACTAGTTGTTTGGTGATTGCAATATCACAGGCGAGTGCCACGTGTCCCAAGCTGCTGATGCCGAAAAGGGATTAATAAAGAATTTAACATTTGTGTTGGACTTAAATACGCTATAAAGTGGGTTACTAAAATAGCTGCGAGATGCACGTGCTCGAGATCGATGGTGATGTTATAATCTTGGTAAAAATTTGCTTGACAGTTATGTTTGGTGCTGCTGACTGTTGTGTTTTTAATGACCGTCAATCTTCCTACAATTGATCCTGACCACTCCCCGTGATCTTGCGATGACATCACCACTGTTGTTTGGTGATTGCGATATCACGGGTGAGCACCACGTGTCCCAAGCTGTCGATGTCGAAAAGGGATTAATAAAGTGTTTAATATTTGTGTCATACTTAAATACATTATAGAGTGGGTTACTAAAATAGCTACGAGATGCACGTGCTCGAGATTGACGGTGATGTTATAATCTTGGTAAAAATGTGCTCGACGGTTATATTTTTAATGACCATCGATCTTCCTATGATTGATCTTGACCACTCCCCGTGATCTCGCGATGACATCACCACTGGTTGTTTGGTGGTTGTGATATCATGGGCGAGCACCACATGTCCCAAGCTGCTAATGCCAAAAATGGATTAATAAAGTGTTTAATATTTGTGTTGGACTTAAATACATTATAAAGTGGGTTACTGAAACAACTGCGAGATGCATGTGCTCAAGATCGACGGTGATGTTATAATCTTGGTAAAAAGTTTCTTAATGGTTATGTTTGGTGCTTCTGACTGCTGTGACTGAACATGATCGCCGATGGTAGGAATCAATGGTTGCCCGCTATCACATGATCCAAAGATGCAAGATGTTTAGTGATTGTGATATCACGGGTGGGCACCACGTGTATTCCTTTGGTACTGCTTCTATGGTGGGCCCTCGATGCTGACATGGATATTTCGTCAACCCTTTTGAAGATGGTTGTTTGATGATCTGACAAAAATAAAAGATCGATGATTGAACATTAAATTCGCATCAAATGCGATTGGAACCGTTAGCACGACATGCAAATGAGCGTTAATGGAGGATGAGATGTCTACAAGCTCAATTCAATCGACATAAAGTATCTGCTCTTTTTCTATCTTCATTACAAAAGCATTCAAGTATTTTCCAAGCAGTTCAGAGCCAGAGATAAAGTTTTTCGAGTGATCACCGTGAAGATTGGTTCTCTACAAGGTGTGAAATCCCGTGAGTTATTTTCTAAACCGCTAGGTTAATTTGATTGTGTCTTTGCGAAGGGGTCTATTATGCTGGTCAAGGGGTTTTGTTAATTATTTTCGTAGGGTTATTGGTTCATTTGAATTATTGGAATTGCACAGTTGTGTTGAATTTTTGTGTTCTAGGTACCCCTAGTTTCTTCCAGGATTTGTTTTTTTAAAAGAAGCCCTAGTTGTTTAAGATGGCACCACCGAAGCAGCACTCTGGCCATGTTGATCATTTGAAGAGGAATTTGTATGATGACTTCCTGGATCAACTCCCATTGTCAAAAAATGACAGGAAGAGTGGTTTGGTATTAATGAATGGAAAGACCCTAGGTGAAGGTCTAGTGTGCAGAAATTATAACATTGTGGATGTCAGGATTCCTATGATTGGTCTTGAAATTTTTAGGTTGTGGTATGGACAATGAAACTTACCTCACCCCTTCTCTAATGCCTGGAGATACGACATGGGGAAACTAATAGTGCCAAATGTGTTCCCTAATGTTGACTTGCTCAAAGCAGTGGCAGCATAGTATGATCTTGCAAAAAGGGTCATAAGGGATAATGATGGTGGAATTCTGCTAAGCATAAATGCAGATGAGATTCAATAGATTTTTGATTTGAATGAGTATAGCCCTTTCTTAGTCCAAATAGATTTTGAGGAGATGAAGGAGGAGTACAAAAGGTTAAAGCCTCTTTTCAAATTGAGGTTGCTTCCTCCTCACCTGGCCAGGGCAGGCAGTTCAACAATTCTTAGTAGCCCAAATGACCAGGAGCCTTTCAAGCTAAGCTATTTTTCCAGTCACATCTTGGAAACATTTTATTCATTGTGCCACATTTTAGGTTTCAGCCCTAATAATGTGATGTGAGTTGCGTACATGTTTATGGGAGCCCAGATTCAACATCCCAACTTCTCTGTGGTATATGACTTTGCATCATTCTTGTCAGAGAAAATGCATGAGGGTTTGATGAAGCTGCATGTGGGGGATACTATCACTCCTTTTTTCTGGTACTCCCTGTTGATGCATATTTTCCTATACAAGAATGTTGTTTTTTCTCAAAAAAAATGGATTTGAGCTAGGAGGTGAATGGAGAAAGGTTACCAGTACAGGCATGGAGTGCAAATTTGTATTACAATAGGGGAGGTGCTAGCTTTGTGCAGTTTGATAACTGCTTTGCCTCTAGACTCAGGGCTCAGTTGGTGGTAAATGTGCCAAGAGTCCTTGAAGATTTGCATGACTTCCTTCGACCGAAGGTGAGGAAGCCTAATTTAAAAGTGTGTCACAATTGGGGTGATATCATCTTGTACCCTATAAACACTGTCTTGAGGGTGTATGGTTTCCAAGGAACCCCTCATATCCTCCCCTTTAATGTACCATCAAAGATGGGGTTTTTGGAAGTTATGTGGCAACTAGGTTGTATTCATGAGGACAAGCTAACAAAGAAAGGAAAGGGGAGTTTCTTCCCTGACTACACCATTGTTTCTGATTTTGTCTATTCCAAGGGAGGATGGGTCCACTTCGAAAGGTTTTTTGATGACTTCAATTTGAGGAATGGTCCTAGGAGACATCATGACCCTGAGGGATTCTTTGCATTGTTCAAACAACGAATTAAAGGTGGCAAATTTGCACATGAATTCAACTTTCCTGAGGACCTAATCAGAAATTATTTTGATTTGAATAGGTAGGAGTTGAATAAAGAAAAATGGATTGCATATGAAAAGCTGTTGGCTATAATACATAAAATCGATCCAAAATATGATCCATTAATGGAGTTCACTCCATTTCACAAGAGAATAGACTTCTTAATGGCTAATTTCAAAACTATCATGGGCACCTTGATGACCAAGAGGGTCAGTTTGGAATTAGATTTTGGTATAGAAAGACTGGATGTGAGGCCTAAAGAAATAAGGCTAGCTTATCAGCCACCAGTTGACATGCCTCTATACAAGAGAAAGAGGAATGTGAGCAGTGATGAGGATGAAGGGGATAAGAAGGGAAAACAATTCATGCAAGGATCATCACACCTGGGTCCAAGGATCAGAGCACCCGAAGGGATAAGGATTGTGGATCTAGATTCACCACCAAGAGGTGATCCTATAGTGTTACCATCAGAGCCAAGTCCTAAGAGGTAGAGAGTTGAGGAAACACGGGAAACTCTGATGGATGAGATAATTGTGACTAATCAAGCCATGCAGGTTGGTATCCCTTCCCCTCCTAGATCAACACAATTGGTGCTTTCTGACATGGATGTAAAGGGGCAATGTGTACAAGATGCTAGGATGGAGGCCTACAGGGCATTCTTGGATGATGATGCATTTGTCGAGACTCTTGTATTCTTGCAACTAGTTTGGAAGATGAAACTAGAAGAGTATTAGAACAAATGCAAGAGTAGGAGAGAATCAAGACGTGATAGGTTTGAGTAGGAGAATGATGATGAGGTCAAGGCCAAATTAATGGAAGAATTCAAAGGCATCACTCCTGAGAAGGGAAGAAGACTTATGACTCAGGTTGGTGTCTTAACTTTTTCCTGAATGGGACATAGATGATATGGTTGCATTCAATGCTATCTTACAGTCCAAACACCCTATACAAAACAATGAAGAAGAGGTTAAGGAAGTTCTTCAGGACTCTAGCTTCAGTGAAGAGTATGAAACTTTGGCCATATGGGCATTGGCACCCTAGGGTAGAAAGCCAAATGTAACTGATATTAGCCCACACCTAAGGGGAGGGCTAATCATCAAGAGAGCTTCTAAAAATTCATCAACAAAAGCTACAAGCCTAACAATAAATGTGGTAAAATTGGCCCAAAAGACAGCTCAGAGAGAAGAGGCTGAAAAGAAGAGTCTGATGGAGAAATAGAATATGATAATTGCAGAATATAGTAGGATGCAACAAAGGAATTTTGAGCTGCAATTTGAAGTAGATAGGTTGAAATATGGGCAAGTAGGAGAATCCTCCAGTGCTCCTGGTATCAAAGCATTACCTTCTATTGTACGATTAGTCCCCCCTACTACTCCAATTGTTTCAACTCTAGGGTCCCCCATCCAAGCACCTGGTCTAAGTCCTACACTAGGGCCAGTTGAATAAGAAGTTGAATATTTTGTGGATCCCACCAAGAAACAGATGTTGAATAGGATCACATAATTGCAGGTTGCCTTAAAGGCAACTGAGGATGATGCAATTTCCAAACAAAGTGAGGTGGTTGACATAGTTTTGAGGCATCTTAATGAAAAGGTTCATGGTAAATTACCATTTGTACATTCTTTGTATTGTTTATTCTTGGATGGAATAATAAATATCAATAGGGATTGGGAAATAGTTTTTCCTTTGGCTAAGAAATGGATCCCTAGGGCCAATGATCTGGATATTATGTACAAATCTTCTAGGTTTGATGCGGACAACAAGCCCCAGTCATTGAAGCCTACTCAAATCTTTGTAAAATCATTGAACGGATTCCAGGCCCTACCTGATGATTTGAGTAGAAGAATTAGGGAGCTAATAAAGAGCTTTGATGACTGGAATGATACATTTTTTCTAGACATTATTGATGCAAAAGGAAATGTTAAGACATTGCAACAGTGGCAGGATGGGGCAGAAGAATTTATCGATGCACAAATCAAATCGATTTGTGATGATTCAAACTATGATTTGTTGGTAAATAGTATGGATACGATAATTAACACCAACACATTCTTAGAGTTTTTTGAAAGGGAAGCCAATCAGGTTGCAGTGAAGTACACACCTTACAATACTAAGGTGAATGAGGTGGTGAATTTTGGCTGGCCAACAGATGAAGAGTATCAAAGATGGGTGGACAAGTACTTAACCGAAGAGGAGTAAAATAGTGTCTATTACCACAGGATGGATGAAGGAATGTGAGACGATGATGCAAACAATTCTGGAGATAGCCATAGGAAATTATTTAATAATGGACAAGGCATGTGAATAGAATGAGAAGATGTTCGAAATGGAGATAGCCATAAGGTATGCACTGGAGGATGTTGATACACACAAGCGGCCAACTTACCGAGATTATCTATCAAACATCTATTTATGGCTTAATAGAGCATAATTTCTAGTTTGTTATTGTTGTTAAGCAAAAGAAATTTCTCAAAGGATGCGCCCTTTCATAATTTTGATATATTTATATCTGTTACATAATGTAAAACAAATATAGGTAGATATAAGAAAGATACAATAGATAGTTTGCAATGAAACTTTCCTTTAAAAGACTCAGATGCATGTATGAATTTTGATGAAGTTAATGAAGATGTCTGAACTTGTGGCTTAATATTGGTATCAATTGTTTGTGGAATTATATAGTTATCTGGTTGTCTCCATTTTGATGCTTTTATGTTGTTTAAATTGATATATCAAACATATATATATATTCAGTTTACTGATACACATTTTTTGTATTTGTGTGATGTGATTATTTTGTTCTTTCAAGTAAAGATTAAACCCTTCTAGTCAATCACAGTAACTGAAAAGTATTAATTGGATCAATAAGAATAATCACATAACTAGGATTTTCATTCTATCTCAAGTAAAGTTTGTCAGTCATTTACTTGCACATTTATACAAGTTATAAACCACATATGTGTGCCAAACACTTTGAATTATTGCCATCATAGATTACACTTTTATAGATCTTCATTACACTCCATACACCCAACAAGGCAATGGTCCCACACTTTCATCTTTTGGTTTATCCATTTTATTTTTTACATCTGTTAACTGAACATATTCTAATATAATTCAAATATAATTAAAATTAAAAACATCATAAATTAATTTTGTAGCCACATAAGTAAAATATAATTCTATCAAGAAATTAGTATCAAATAGATAATACAATCACATAACTCATACATTTCAATGTCATTGATCTTCTTCTTCATCCAACTCTTTTTCTGTATCATCCGATCCAGATTCAACATTGTAAGGATTGGTCATATCATCATCATCGTCATTGATATTAGTTTCAATAATTTCATCATCCACATGGATATCATCTTCATGAACATTAACTCCTACATCATCATGACCTAGTTCCTCCTCTTCGACATCTTCATCAAGCACATCATCAACTAACTGTTGATCTTGATCATCATCTACATCATCTTCTATTTCTTCAGTATCTTCTTCTTCCACCACATTATACTTTACCGACCTTCCTCTTGGATCATGTCTAACAAGATATGACCAACTCGCTTTACCTGGAACCTCTAAGTAAAATACTTGCTCACATTGGCTTGGAAGAACATAGGGCTCATTTCCAGCTCGCTCAAAATACCTTGTATTAACCATGGTAAATCCATTATCATGTTCAATAATAGTTCTCTCGGGATCATTTTCATTCAATCGTAGCATGTACCATAGGACGACAAACAAAAATAATTTGAAGGACTTAAAGTCACACTCAAATATATCATCCAAAATCCGATAGTATTAATTTTCTGAGACTTTTGGATGTATGTTGCTTCTAGATGAAACATTAGTCACCTGGAAGACTGTAGTTATCCCAGAATCACAAGTTTTCTTTGTGTCATCCAACTTTTTGATTCAAAATTTATGACCATTGCACCACATAGCCTTGTGGTGTTTCACCTGTAATATGTCAAACATGTAAAACTTATTGCAATATCGTCAGTTGATAAACATATTTATTCTTGGCCGAATGTATGCAAAAAAAAAATTTCAACATATATACATCAATATAATTAAAAATAATTAAATAATATGGGTGATTAATATATTTATACATACCTGTTTATCTCTTACACCATATGCTAAATCAATTTCCCTTGGTGTAACATTGGAATCTCCATTATGATGAGCTTCTTTAACCAATGAAGCCACACCTTCCCATGTTAATGCGCGACCAGATTGTTGAAATTGTTCAATCCATACCATCATCCAATCAAGATTGTTTGTGACGTACAAATGTAGTGCATCCCACTCTCGACCAACTATATCAAAAAAAATTGAAATTCACAAATGACGTATAATTAGTTAATTACTACGGTACACGACCTTAATTTATAATTAATGAATATTGAAGATTAATAATTAAATAAGTACAATATACATAAAAACCAAATGTAAAATGTATTCTAATTAATCTCCATAACCATCTTATAATTACATGTCACTTTCCTCAATCTACCTTTCCCCATCAGGTACTCCCCTTTGAATTTTTTATTGGAGTTGGGATCCCAAATTTGATCTACATGAATCTTTTCTGCAAACTTAGGAAGATATTCAGTAATGTACACCATGGTCTAGTATACCATGTATCCCTCCACCATAGAACCCTCAGGATGTGCTCTTTGTCTAACTAAAGCCTTCAAAAATTTCAAGTGCAGCTCAACCATCCACATTGACCTTGTGTGTACAGGTCCACACAATTCAATCTCCTCAACTTGGTGCATGAGGAAATGTTCTTGTGCATTGAAAAATGTTGAAGGTAGACACTTTTGCATTTTACACATTAGACGAGGAATTTTTCTCTTCCAATAATTTATATCTTCTTTATGGATTTCTTTAGATGACAACGATCTACAAGTGATTCAAGGCACAAATATACAACGAATTGAATAAATATCACTACTTACCTCATGTATTTTCCAAGATCATATATAAATTGCTTGACATTGTTGTCAAAGTTGTCTGGGAGAGATAGAGGTAGAATGTACTGCAGAGATAGAGGTAGAATGTACTGCAACAATTATAAAATGATCTTTACATTAATATTTTTTGAAAGTAGTAAACATAATACATTGAAAAGTACATGCAGTATACAAATATATATATAATATACCAGAATAATTACCTTAATGAAGGTATGTCAATCATGCATTTTCATCCCTGGCCCAAATTCACCTTTCTTTGTTATGGTATTGTTTATGTTCGGAGTAAATCCTGTGGGAAATTGAATTTTCTGTATGACTTGTTTTATAGCATTGCTTTGCTGCTCCATTAATAACCAAGGAAGGGCACTTATATTAATTTGGTCTCCATCGCTATTTAATTGAATGAAATTTTTCATTGCATGATTGGCTTCCTAAATGTAACTACAAATTTTGACAATTTTTTCTTTGTCATGCCTTCCATCCAATATTTTCCATAACATTTCTATCATATTCTTTTCGATATGCATTGTATCAAACAAATGCACAATTTGTAGCTGCTCATAGTAGGGCAACCTACTAAATTGTCTGGGATAACATTTCAGTCCCTGTGGAAGCCGACCATTAATGCCTTGATGACCTTCATGAAGCATATAAGTTAAACAAATTAACAACGACAATCATTGTCAATTACAGCATGAGTAAAAATGACACAATATAAAAATATAAATTCAAAACATATCATAAATGATAGATAAACAATTTGATCCGATGTATAACCTTGACGATTAATTCTATTATATTTCAACTTCCATAGGTGAGGTGTCATTTTTCATGGTTTTGATGTAGTCTCTTCTTTCCCATTGAAAAGATGTTTTTCAGTAGTTCAATACTTATGATTTCTGTGGAGGAAGTGCATATACTCATCAAACACCTGCTTTCCTAAACTTGTTGAACGACGAGATTTCATCTTTGGACCACAAATTGGACATGCAAATTTTCCCTTTGTTTGAAGACCTATGAATCATATATAATTGGATTAAATATGCCAATTTTTATAATTATATATAATGAATAGATTATTTAAAAAACATGCATGATATCTACTTCATAAAATTAAATATCGTTAAAGTCATGCAGTCAAACGTTATAACATACCAGAAAAATGTGTTAGCCCTGGGGCATCATGAATTGTCCATACAAGCATTGCATGGAATTCAAATTGTCTTTGTCCTATTGGTCTAGATAGATCATACATAGTCATGTCATTCCATAACTTTAGTAACTCATCGATAAGAGGCTCAATAAATACATTCATATCTTTAACTTGGTACTTACGTAGTTGAATGAACATAAACATTACATAATTATTATAACCATTTTACTGCAATATATATAAATTCATGTACATGACTATTAAATGAAAAAACATATAAGTCATTATGCAACAAATAAGATAAATGAGATGCTACTACGTTAAAGAAAATTGATGTAAGAAAATACCTGGAACAATCATTGCCAACATTATGTGCTCCCTCTTTATTGACAT
The DNA here is from genome assembly GCA_007115665.2 of Sequoiadendron giganteum. NCBI lineage: Eukaryota > Viridiplantae > Streptophyta > Pinopsida > Cupressales > Cupressaceae > Sequoiadendron > Sequoiadendron giganteum. The sequence goes on from CM021100.1 coordinate 955,022,817, forward strand.
CCATGGAGGAATTTTATTGTTGATAACAAAAACAAGCCACACCGAGTAAATAGATCTCAACTCTCCAAATGGATTGAAACCATCCATTGCCAATGAAAGCCTGACATTACGAGGTTTTTCTTTAAAGTGTGGCCATTTTTCCTCCATTTCCCTAAATGCAGAACCATCCGCAGGAATTTGAAGAATCTCATCTCCACTTCTATTTCGTGCATGGTAATCCATAAATTTTGCTAAGCTTTCGCACCTAAATAATTGTTGCATACGTGGAATAATGGGAATATAATGAAGAACCTTGCGAGGCACCTTTTTTGTTAGTTGATATGTTCGATATCTACTGATATGACATTTTGGGCATTCTGTTGCAAATTCATGTTGTTTATGATATATAATATGATCATTGGGATATGCATCTTTTGCTTGATACTCCATTCCAATATCTTTCATAATGCCAGATGAATATCGGTATGAGCGAGGTAAAATATTTGATGGTGGTAACAAAAATTCACCAATCAATCTACAAAAAAAAATAAAAAATCTTAATATAAAGAATATTAATGGTACATACTTCATCCTTTATTTACTAGCAATGAACTAACAACAATTAAAATAGATGAAAAAAGATGACATATATGACATAGCTTAACATTCGTGAGATTACTATGTTGGATAAACCATTCATAACCTTCAAGTTCACCAACAACAATACAGTAGAGAGAAGAGTTGTTTGGGAGCCTTCATAAAGGGGCTCGTATGCCTTCTCAAGTACAGGTAAATCATGAACATCATCAAAGTCATCTCAATCAACATGATTAGATGTGCCACTATGAGTGTCATGGATCAATGTATTTGTGCCATCATATTCAATTGTGTTTTCTAGCACATCATCATCTTCTTCCATAGGATCATTAACTTCATCTTCGATATTCATAGCTCCATGTTCCTCTACTTGCAAAACCACATTCTCCGAGCCGTGATAATCCATATCATGTGCCCTAGGATGCCCCACCTTTATAATAATGACAGACACAAATAAACCATGATCATGATCAAGTGATTATACATATATATATATATATATATATATATCTCAAATGTTAAAACAATATAAACATTTACAAATTCAATCAATATAAACACATATAATAAACAACTTACCAATGGACGATAACCATGCCCCCCTTCAATGTGACCATGTTGCCTATAATTTTTCTCAGCTGTTGTGATTAAAAGTCTTCTCGTCTTTAATCCCTTGCAATTATTGCAAGGACAATAACATTTCACATCACCATTTCTTGTGAATCTAGCCCACAATCTATCAAGTGACTCTTTATTTTGTTCCGGACTAATATTATTTGACATGATTTTTCTTTACCAAGCTTGAATATTTAGATCTTCAAAAAATATCAAAATCACACTCCAATAATTTTTAATCATACACAGGTAACAAAATATAATAATTATGATATTTTACACCAAAAAAATTTGGCATGCAACCACCCCTGCAAAAGAGAAGATAGTCTGAAGTTAATGACCCCAAAAAACACTTTCAAATGCTAATTCCAGAAATTATTAAATTTTGATTTTACTATGATTTCCAACTGTTAGACTCCTAAAATTAGAATATTGAACTTACACAACAAAATCTGGAAATGAAATTCTCAAAATGCAGCTAATAGGTGTCAACAATTAAGGCCTACTCAAGAATTTGTGAAGTCACTGCAAGGTTTCTAGGCCTTACCTAATGATTTCAGCAGGAGTATTAAAGAGTTGGTAAAGAGTTTTGATGATTGGAGTGACACATCTTTACAAGATATTGTAGATGCCCAAGGAAATGTTAGATAATTGCAGCAATTGCAGGATAGGGTAGATGAAATCATCAATGCACAAATAAAACTGATTTATGATGATTCAGATTATGACATGTTGATGAGTAGTATGGATAAAATCATTAACACTAGCACATTTTTGGAATCTTTTGAAAGGGAGGCGAATCAAGTAGTAGTAAAGTATACACCTTACAGTGCCAAGGTAAATAAGGTGGTAAATTTTAATTGGCCAACGGATGAGGAATATCAAGGATGGGTAGAAAAGTACTTAACTAAACAAGAATAGGACAAAGTCTACAACCTACAGTTAACAGCTCAGCGGTTATAGTTATAACAAATTTTGGCTATGTCTTGGTGGAAGTTTTGGTGCAAGTTTTCGAAGTTTGGAAAATGCAATAGTTATTCTCCAATGGACGGGATGAACAAGAAGATTCTCCAGAGACTCAGTTGTTGTAACCAATTTTTGAAAATTCATAAGGCGGTCCAAGTGACCAGTGACAGGTGTATTTCTGGTCCGATGTTTGTTGCTCCTTCATTTTCCCTATAAGAAGGATTTTAGGACCAGAAATATGGGTTAGCAAGTTATATATCTTTAGGTCGAGTCTAAGTGAAGTTGCAGAGCGAATTTGTAAAGAGCCTGATATTATAGTGAAGATATTATTCTTAGGTTTGGTGTCATTCGGTTGTAGGTTTTAGTTTCATGGGTACTTAATTTTCAAGACAATACTAGCATCTGAATGAAAATTACTCATTTCAAGGTCATGTATCTCCATTGTATGAATATATTATTATCTTGAATAAAATGATCAAGGGTTATTCTATTCATCTCACTGTTATGGTGTGTGTAATTCTCATTTTGTCTTTAATTCAAGGAATTAATTAAAATCCTTGAGTGAGGTTATAGGTGACTGTGTTCATATAAGGATTTGATAAGTAGTATTGGGTTAGAATATAGATTGATGGTATTGTAAGGCAGTATTATCTAAGATTTTATGTGCTATGTGTCTATAAGATAAACTTGGTTACAATAAAAAACAACCAACAACTTTGATATTATCTAGCTATGGCTCCCAAATCTATTGAAAATTGATCATTAGGGTTAAGATTGAAACCTTGCAAATATAATCTTTGTCCAAATCCATCAAGAATTTTCCATCAGTTATAAAAAATACCCTTATAAAGAATTTGTGAAGCCAAGTCTAAAATCTGGAAATGAAATTCTAAAAATGCACAAGACTAAAAATGAAATCTGATGAGATGTTGCTTTAAAATATGATTTTCAAACCTGAAAGTACAATTCTAATCTCACAAATGAATTCTAGAAAAAGACAATGAATACCCTCAACCTGGCGATATCTTCTTGAGTTTCTTCTAATTTTCCCTAAGAAAACTGTCGAGCAAAACAATGTCGCAATAAATATTCGAGCTCATTTTTATTTATGCCCACCACAATTTAACTTTGCAGGTCTGTCAAAATTTTGGTGAAATATCTTCATCGAAACGTGGACAAAAATAATAGTTCGTCGAAATTTCGATGAATGTTGGGGATAAAATTTTTAAAAAATGAAAATTTGCACAAGTGCCCGATGATACATCGGATTCTATAGCTTTCGTCAGAAGGTTTCATCGGATTTTGCAATCAAATGAGTTAGTGCAATCCAATTGTATCCTTTATCCCTCATCTAACTCAATCAATCAATATTTCATCCAGTCCAATCGACCAATCCTTCGTTCATCATTTAGGTCCATTTTTCACTTTCATGCCCATTACCACCTATTTGTAAGCAAAGAAAATCATGGAAGATCAACAAGCCCAAGATGCTCAACTCAATGTTTCTCAAGATCCCAACAATGGAGGTTCATCACAATCCAAAAATGAGGTCCAAACCACATCACCTCTCACTAATGAAAGCATGGTTAATCAACCCAAAGTCACGATTGAGGAGTGTCTTAACAATCTCATCCACCTTTAGATGAATGATCATCTCCTTAATGAGCGTGGGGACAAGATCCTTGCTACCCTTCTCATGAAGGGCATTGAACCACCATCAGGATTTGATTTATCAAAAAAATCAATACACCACCTCCCACACCTCCTACACCTCATGACGCAAAAACTTCATAGAACCCTCTAGGGAATAATTATGTACCTGAGGGTCCTCCCATTGATAATTGGTACCAACTAGGATTCAGTAATGTCATACTCTATTAGTAACCACAAACCTAGGTTCTGATCACGGTTGTAGGAGCATCACCTGATCCAAACGAACCCCTCTCTTTTGGTATGCCACAAAACCTTCCACCACCGTCACCTCAGAATGTCCCTCAAGGTCAGACCCCACTATCTATTCAATCCAATCAACCTCCCATTAATATTGGGGGCAATCCTTTCACCCAACTACCACCACTTCCAGGATGGATGCCTCCTATGAATCAACAACTGCCTCCATTTGTTCCTCAGTAGCTCCCTCAAAGAAATATCATGCCTTCCCAACCACCACAAGGTAATCCTCAAAAAATGCCTCAACATATTCCAATCCATTCACAACCAATCCAGTAACAACCACCACAACAAAATATCCCCATTTTGGCGCAACAACAATACTTGCCCTCTCATCCACCATAGGGTAATCCATCACAACCATCTCATCAGTATCAAGGTCCTACCATTCAACAAGGACCTTAGCAAAATCCACCTATCAATCAGCCTCGAATCACTCACCAACCTTGAATCACTCAACAACCTCAAATCCCCACTCAACCTTCTTATCATTAGCCTCAACCACAATTCCAAGGACAACCTCGATAGTCTCATCATTCCATCCCTAGAAACATGGTGCAATACCTGTAACATCTACAAAGCATGTTCTATTCACTTCCTACGCAAAATCCTAAACATGAATACACCCATCATATACCACAACAAAACGTTTCTCACCAAAGGCCCAATACATAACAACCTCCACATGCATCACAACAATATACCACTTACAATTATCAATCTAATCCATACTAAAATTCGTAGCTACAACCATCATACCAACAAGGTGCTTCCACTTCATACTACCAAGCACCTCTATCATTCCAACAAGGTGCTTCCACTTCATACAACCAAGCACCTTTGTCATTCCAACAAGGTACTTCCACTTCATACTATCAAGCACCTCCATCATACCAGCAAGGGGGTCCTTCATCTTACCATCAAAATCCACCACCTTATCATTAAATTTACACTAATCCACCATCACAGCCTACATATACCAATCAATATCAGTTGAGTCCATCATATACACCTCTGCCACCTTATGATCAAACTGCATCTGCCCCATCCACATCTTACCAACTGGTGCAGGAGCACCTTGATCATGACATGATTTTATCTCAAGGGTTCATCAAATTTTGATGTTCTAAAATTGTACTAGGATCATTTTCAATATATTAAAGTCTTTAGGATGTCAATTTTTAAATTTGCTGTCAAAATTTGAGTAATGGAAAAGTTGTCCAAAAATTGCAAAAGATGTCAACATGCAAAAAGTGATGTAACAAGGAATATAAAAGGTCACTTACAATTTTAGGAATATGAAGGTAGTTAGAAGGTGATGAGATAGTTTGAATTCATTTAAAAAGGCTTTGAAAACACTTTGGAAATCATGGGTGATTGAGATTTGAAGTTTGAATAAACAATATCTCTATTTTTATTCATTTTCTATAGAATTTATGTGTTTCAGACCCTTGTACGAAATTGTACGGGCTGGAATTGATGGATGATTTTTTTTAAGTGATAAAGCATCTAATAACCTTCCATTTGTTTTTTTTTTCATGAAATTTGGGTTCCATTTGAGCAAGATATGAGTAATTCTTTGAAAATTGGTGAAACCCTGTCCTAGGGTAAATAGGGACATGAAAAATTATGTTTCTCACGTTTGTAAGGTTGGAATTTCTTGATTTTCGGTAAGGAAATCCTTTTGAAAATATATTTTCGTGTTCTAAAGGATTTGGAGAAAAATATTAAGGGTCAACAGAGTAAGATTGCATTTTTTGTCTATAAACTGTGTTACAATCCAGAAAATAGAGTTTTAGGAAGATTGAACACTAAGGTTTGCAAAATACAAATGGAAATGAAATTTTGATAGTTTATTAAGATTTTTCAGATATAATTAAGTTTCTTCAAAACATTTGTTGGTTGAATTTTATGTTGGAGTTATTAAATCCAATAAGCACTAGGCCTAAAATTTGTGATACTTTTGAAAATAACAGTTTGCAGTATGGTTTTTGAGAGATTTGAATTGTGGTAAGATATTTTCATGAATATTATTGTTCTCAAATGGTTTTTGGGTATTTTTTGGTCTCTCTTCAATAAAGGTTTGGTGAAAGTAAAGGCTTTTGAATACCTTTGTATGCTCTCTTGATAAGACAATCTTGGAGCAACCCTATTTTGGAGTCCAATTTGGATGGTCCAGTATGAAAGTTTGATGAGATGTCACAACTAAAGCTTGGGAGATAGTTTAATCATGTTATGCAAATATAATTACACCTTTTTGATGAATTTTCAAGGATGTTTGGATTTGGTAGTGTTGATTTTGTTTTTTGGATGGTCTAAATAGGCCTAATTTGTGTTTTGTGACAGTCTACTTTGTAAGAACAAAAATTTGGGTTGTTTATGTTGAAGGAAAGATTTGGGGCCAATTTATTGATGGTTTTCTAAAGTATTTTGTGCCATATTCTCAATTTGGTAATATGAAATCATGAATTTTGTGAAGGACAAAGAGTCCTATTTGAATGGGCATGGAAGAATTGGATAAGTTTTGTTGAGTGAGGTTAACTAGTTGAGTTTTCTTCCTCTATCACTGCATCAAATTGGTATCAGAGCCCAACAAAATATTTGGGCTAGAGAAAGTTTGTTGTTTTGTGTTTGTGTTGAGGTTGTGTGTAGGTTGAGAAGAGAACTTGGTTGGTGGCCAAAAGACTAGGTTGATGATGAGTTGAAAGGACCTAGGTGAGGCTGAGAAAGTTGAGAAAAGTGAGTTGTGAAGCAAGGAGAGACTTGCTTCGAGACCATCTAAAAGATGGAAAAATTGAAGAGAAATTTGCAGGTAGAGGAAGAATGAAAAAAGAGAAAGAGGCAAGAGAAGTATGAAACAAAGTTAGCAGTAATAAAAAAAGAGATAAAAATATTGGAAGAAGAGTTCCAAGAGTCTATGATGTAGATGGAGTAGATGATTGAGCAGATGACAAGCTGGCACCCGAAGATTAAGCAATGAAAAGGTACATGGCCCATTCAAAATATTGTCAAAAGAAGGAAAAGGCAAAAGAAGATAAAAAATGATGAAGTGTTTGAAGATGCACAAGAAGAGTTCAAGGATGAGGACGAAGAGGAGATGAAGAACCCGATTTCAGAAGGACATATTGAGTTGGTGTCAAGATAAGGTGAAGAAATGATCAAAGATGAATTGATCTTGGAATTTTGAAAAGTGTTAAGGAGATATGGAGTTATTGTGGTAAATCTAATGTGTCATTTTTTGTTGTGCTAATTCTTTGGACATGGAGAGAAACAATGTATTCAGAAGCATCAAAGCATAAAGAACCTGATTCTAGTTGGTGAGCAAGGTATGAAGCTAATTTTCATGGAAAAATTCAAACCCAAGGTGAAAATTAAGGTGGTTAAGAGTAGTTTCAAGATGGATTAGTGGCAAGGCATACAAGGAAAGCAGTTTTGTGGACAACTACAAATTCAAGTGGACTTAAATCTCATTTGGTCAAGAGGTTGGTGTACAAGCACCTTGATCATGCCATGATTTTATCTTAGGGGTTCATCAAATTTTGATGTTCTAACATTTTAATAGGATCATTTTCAATATATTAAAGTCTTTAGGAGGTCAAGTTTTAAGTTTGGTGTCAAAATTTGAGTAAATGTAAAGGTTGTCCAAAAATTGCAAAAGATGTCAACATGCAAAAAGTGATGTAACAAGGAATATGAAAGGTCACTTACAGTTTTAGGAGTTTAGAGGTAGTTAGAAGGTGATGAGAAAATTTTAATGACTTTAAAAATTATTTTTAAACACTTTGGAAATCGTGGGTGATTGGGATTTGAAGTTTGAATAAAGAATATCTTTGTTTTATGTATTTTCTATAGAATATTTGTGTTTTGGACCCTTGTAAAAAATTGTACAGGCTGGAATTGATGGATAATTGTTTTTAAGTGATAAATCATCCAATCGCCTTCCATTTGGTTTTTTTTTTCATGCAAGTTGGGTTCCATTTGAGCAAGATATGGGTAATTCTCTAAAAACTAGCGAAACCTTGTCCTAGGGTAAACAGGGACATGAAAAATTATGTTTCTCACGTTTTTAAAGTTGGAATTTCTTGATTTTCGGTAAGGACGTCCTTTGAAAAATGTATTTTCATGTTCTAAATGCTTTGGAGAAAAATATTAAGGGTAAACTAAGTAAGATTGCATTTTCTGTTTGTAAACTGTGTTATAGTCCAGAAAATAGAGTTTTAAGAAGATTGAAGACTAGGGTTTGCAAAATACAAATGGAAATGAACTTTTGATGGTTTATTAAGCTTTTTCAGATCTAATTAATTTTATTCAAAGAATTGGTTGGGTGAATTTTAGGATGGAGTTAGTAAATCCAATAAGCCCTAGGCTTGAAATTTGTGATAATTTTGAAAATAACAGTTTGTAGTATGGTTTTTGAGAGATTTGAATTGTGGTAAGATATTTTCATGAATATTATTGTTTTCAAATGGTGTTTGGGTATGTTTTGGTCTCTCTTCAATAAATTTTTGGTGAAATTGAAGGTTTTTGAATACCTTTGTATACTGTCCTGATAAGACAATCTTGGAGCAGCCCTATTTTTGAGTCCAATTTGGATGGTTCAGTATGAAAGTTTGATTTAATGTCAAAAATCAAGCTTGGGAGATAGTTTAATCATGTTATGCATAAACAATTACACTTTTTTTATTACTTTTCAAGGAGATTTGTATTTGGGAATGTTGAGTTTGTTGTTTGGATGGTCTAAATAGGCCTAATTGGTGTTTTGTGACAGTCTACTTTTTAAGAACACAAATTTAGGTTGTTTATGTTGAAGGAAAGATTTGGGGCCAATTTTTTTATGGTAGTTTAAATTTTTTTGAATAATCTTAAATTATTTTGTGCCATAGTCTCAGTTTGGTAATATGAAATCATGAATTTTGTGAAGGACAAAGAGTCCTAATTGAATGGGCATGAGAGAATTGGATACGTTTTGTTGAGTGAGGTTAATTGGTTGAGTTTTATTCCTCTAGAATTGCATCACCAATAATATTATCCCTAAAATAAATCCAATCCATCCTATCCATCTTCATCAATGCCTATTAATAAGGAGCTGGAAGAAGTAAAGGCCACATTGAAAGACTTAGAAACATGAAATTCTAAAAATTCTTTCAAACTTGAGGACATTTGTCCTTATTCATTCGACCCCTCAATTTCTCTCATTCCTTTCCCTAAACATTTTGAAATGCAAAAATTCGACAAATAAAGGGGAATGAAGCATTCTAAGAACCATCTCCTAGATTTTTATTTGCATTGCCAAGAAGTCATCCATAATGACAACTATCTCCTGCAGTTATTCCCTAGGAGTTTAACATGGGCAGCTCTTGATTGGTTTATGGGTCTTCAAAAGGGGTCAATCTTTTCTTTTTCTGATCTTTTAGAAAATTTCATCTCACTTCTCCTTCAATTTGGAGAAGGATATTGATACATTGGATCTTCTAAAAGAAGCCCCACATGATGGTGAAACTTTTTCTAGCTACCTACAAAGGTGGCATGCCCTTGCTAGCCGAATGAAATCTCTGCTTAGTGAGAAGGACCTTCTAACTCTATTTATGGCTAACACTCATACATAAATGAGACATAATCTTAACCTTCACTATTTCTCAACATTTTTGGAGGTTATTGAAAAGGGTCCCATCATTGAGAGAGCTCTCATCGCCAAGGGGAAAGTTAAAATCTATAATCTAGATAAAGAGAAGCCATCTGGAGACAAATCACGCTACTAGAACAAAAAAAAATGCATTTAATGATGGTGTCATAGATACCAAGCATGTTTAGGTATCTAACACCTCACAATGGACTCAATACTCTCCTCCACAACAACCAATGTCGAATCCCATATTCATGCCGCAAGCTACACCTCATCTTCCCCAATAGTTCAATCAAAACAATTAGGGAAATAATCAAGGCAATAATAAGCGCTCTTTCACTGCTTTGGGAGAGCCCCTAAGTGTCGTGTTCAATAGGATTTTACAAGAAAATTATCTAATTATGTATCCAGTGACAAATCCTTTTGATGATACTAAGCCAAAACTCGCTTGGTATAGGGAAAATGAGTATTATGAATTTCACAAGATCAAAGGTCATTTCTTGAACAAGTGTAATGGACTAATGAAATATGTCCAAGATCTTATAGATCATGGAGATATACAAGTGGATACCAATCAACCATCTTTTTCCAATTCTCAGCTACAAATATATGAGAATGCATTTCCTAATCATAATCAGGGAGCCAATACGTCTAACACCAATCCTAGGTCAAGCAATAAAAATGGTCAAAATAACACTAACAATGTCAGCTACAAGAATGTACCCTATAACTATGATGACATAGTTATGCGCATTAGCCAAGTAGAGCCTAGTGTCTCCATGATTTGCATCAAGGGAAAAGATCCTCAAGGTGTTGTTATAACTTGTCGAACCCACATTTCAGTCCTTGGTACTTCCATGTCAACACAACAAGTTCCTATAGGCTCACAATACAATATTCTTGACCACCTAGGAATGACACTAGCCCAATTATCCATTTTGGATTTTCTCAAGTCTCCTCTTGTACACCAAGAAATCCTCACCAAGGCCTTACAAGATACCCAAGTGCCAAATGAAATAGACCCCATGTAGTTCCAAGCTCTAGTGGGACACCTGTCGTCATCTTATCAGTTGGGTTTTAGCCAAAATGACATGCCTACCATTAGCTCCTATCACAATTGCCCACTCCATATTGAAGTCCTTGTGGCCCGACATAAGGTAAAAAGGGTCTTGATAGATAATGGTTCGACCCTCAATCTTTGTACACTAAAGTTCATAAAATAGGTTGGATACACCTCAGTTGACCTAAATAATGAAGTCATTACGATAAAGGCATGTGATAATGTCGAGAGAGATTCTAAAGGCACCATCTGCCTTCCCATTCAGGTCGGCCCCATCATGTAGTACACCATGTGCCATGTTCTTGATCTTGATATTCCATACAATGTCCTTCTCATCCGCCCATGTATTCATTCCATGCAAGTTTTTCCATCCACCTATCACCAATGTCTAAAATTTCCTTTTCAAGGAATGGAAGTGACCATACTGGTTGATCCTCAACCATCTGAGTATTGTCATGCTTTAGAAGCTTCCTTCCCCCCATTCTCACTATTGTCCTAGACTTGAAATGGGGGCAACTCAGACATCATCGTCCAATCCATCTCAAAATCCATCAACCAACACAACATCCACCTCATCCACGTCCACCACTTATGATTCCACCATCACCAAGGTCAAGATCATTGACAAGGGCTGTGGGGAATATGAAATGAAAATTGCACTTAATGTGGCCACAATTCCACCCTCTCCTCACTCGTTTGGTCAACCTTCTCAACCGTCATCAAATGCAAAAGAAAAGACACTCACACTCACTTCCAAGAACATGAGCTCGACAACATTCAAAGATTTGGGTACTCTTGAAGATCAAATGGAAGATGATATCACCCAATGGGTTTATGATGAAGAGCATGAACCATCCCCCCCTCTCATGGAATACTTCTAGGAAACTTACCCTCATGCATCAAAGTTGGCCGACAAATACAATTATCATGGGGGTGGTCTTGGTATAGAGTAACAAGGATGACACCAACCTATAAAACCATCTATGTGACCCAGAAGAATAGGCCTAGGCTATGAAATAAAGAAAAAGGGTCTTGCGGTATCAACTAGTACTTCTAACAATGATAGTGTGGATAACAGTCTCCTTGAAGACATACTTGAAGAATAATCCACCATACTTGTGTGGGTATGTACAAGATCATCATGGAAAAATAGGCCCTTAAGTGGAAATAAAAATTTAGAAAATCAGAGTTAGGAAACTTGACGTAAGAAATTGAATAATTTATCTATATTATTTCAAAAATATGTAAGAACAAAATTTGTAGAAAATTGAATGTAGTTTTTAAACTACTAGGTTTTAAAAAAAAACAAAAAAATCTATTTGGTGAAAATTTGAAATTTCAATGCAGTAGTACTTAAATTTCAAGGAAAAAATAAGAAGTAGGTGTCTATCTGACCACCCTAACCACAATAAAATGATAATATTTTTTTATAAGATTTTAGATATAAGTAGAAGACTCATGTCTCGATTTGATGCATATTTTTTTGTAATTTTTTTCCAAGTAAATAATTAATTATGATTTTTTAATAATTTTTTTAAAACAATATAAAAAATCGTATGTCTGACCACCATAACTTGGCCAAAAATTCATGAAATTCATTGTTTTTTAATCCTATAGTATGCAAAGAATAGAATGTGACACATGTTTCAGATTCAAAAATTGTGATACCATTCGAAAGTTATAGATATTTTCAATCAGCCTATCAATCAGGACTTTAGTCGTAATTCAAAAAGAAAATGAATAATAATTATTTATTAAATTCAAAGTAAAGCATAATTTATATTTATGGAAAGTTGAGATTCTCCTTTAAAAACCCTTTTCATTTCATCAATTATGGGTAAAAAAAAGTAGTCATTCACATGGCCCATCATATCACTTACATATCGCCACATTTTGGCCCATCATGTTCCTGCACATACCCGTGTACGATGACGTGGATCTCTCTTCTATGTTTGATTTCTTATCCATCTGCACTATTGACTTTCCCCTTCATCACCCTGAACTTATTGACTGGGACCTACATAGTAGCACACTCGTTGACACCTTTCCTTTAGTGGATGCTTACACAAATCTTATGGGATTAGGGGAGGATGAACGCCCTAACCACAAAAGTAAAAAGAAACAAAATCAAAATGGGTCATCAAGTGAAAACCTCCCTGAGGCACTTTTTGACTGGGAAAAAGTAAAAACAAAGGGTGTATCTGATAGTGAAAATGTCAATGAGGCACTAGAAGATGGGGATGTTCATCTTCCCCTTGTAGGAACTCAATTATCTGAAAAATATTCAATTCACATTGAGGAGACATAGGAAGTTAGTTTGGGAACATAAGGAGATCCTAAAACTACTTATGTAGCCAAATCCTTATCTGAAGAAGAATACTCCACCATTGTCCAGTTGCTTAAAGATGGCATCATTAATTTTGCATGGGCCTATTCAGATATTCTAGGCCTAGATCCTTCTCTAGTTGTACATCATTTGGACGTTCGTCCAGATGCCAAACCTGTCAAGAAAAGTTACGAAAAAATGTATCCTCAGGTAGCCCTACTAGTCAAGAAAGAGTTGGAGAAACTGCTAGAAGTTGGATTCATTAGACCCATTGACTATTTAGATTGGATATCCAACATTGTACCTATCGCCAAACCGAATGGAAGTATCAAGATTTGCACAGATTTTTGAGATCTCAACAAGGCTTGCCCTAAGGATGACTTCCCTTTGCCAAACATTGATATGTTGGTTGATCTCACTGCGGGACATCAAATTTTATCCCTCATGGATGGATTTTCGAGTTACAATCAGATTAAGATTTCCCTTGAGGATCAACACAAGACTACCTTTACTACACCTTGGGGTAAATTTTTCTATAATTTCATGCCTTTTGGCCTAAAAAATGTGGGGGCAACATACCAATGTGCTATGATAGTTATCTTCCATGATCTCATTCACATTATAATGGAATATTGTGTTGATGATTTTTTGGGGAAGTCAAAGAAAAGAGAAAAACATCCTGCAATCCTGAAAAGATATTTGAATAGTTAGAACATTATAAACTACATCTGAATCCTAAGAAGTGTGTCTTTTGGGTCACGTCAGGAAAACTATTGGGCTTCATTGTCTCCAAAAGGGGCATAGAAGTGGATCTAGCCAAATTCAAAGCGATAATGGAAATGCCCCCACCACACAATTTAAAATAGTTAAGAAGTCTTCAAGGAAAGTTGCAATCCATCAGGCGTTTTATAGCTCAATTAGTTGATAAGTGCCAGTCATTCTCCCACCTATTACAAAAAGATATCACCTTCAAGTGGGACTCCAAGTGTCAGCTCAGTTTCAGCCAGATCAAAGAATAATTGGCTCATCCCCATATCCTTATGCCTCCAATTCAAGGAAAACCTCTCCTATTGTACATTTCAACTACTTTAGTTCACTGGGGGCATTATTGGCCTAACGTGATGAGTCATCAAAAGAACGTGCAATCTACTACATCAATCAAACATTAGTGGGATACAAGCTTAATTATTCCTTGATGGAAAAATAATGCTTAGTTGTTGTCTTATGTTCACAAAAGCTACACCATTACATGATCAGTCATCTAGTAAAGTTGAGATCAAAACGCAATCAACTCAAATATATGTTATCTAGAACTACTTTAACCGGCTGCATGGCTAAGTGGATCATGATTTTGAGTGAATTCCACATAGATTACATGGATATAAATTCCATCAAAGGGAAAGTAATAGTAAACCAGTTGGAAAATGCTCCTTTGGTAGATGATTATCCCATAGTTACAGAGTTTCCTGACAAAGAGGTTCTTACAGTCACAAAACATCTACCTGGATGCTCTACTTCAACGGCTCATACACACACAATGGGTCTGGGGTAGGTATCCTGTTTATCTCCATGATAACATCCTACCTCTTGATCTCACACATAATCAATGCACCTCCCATTATACCCTAGTGGGAGATACTCTTTATCATTGTGGGTATGATGGAACCCTTCTTAGGTGTCTAAATAAGACCAAAGATCACACCACATTAGTGGAAGTGCATAGTGGTATTTGTGGGGCCCATTGTAATGGCATGGCCTTGGCCAAAATAATTCTCAGAGTAGGGAATTATTGGCCTACTATGGAACACGATTCTTGAGATTTTGTGAAAAGGTTCTTTCCTTGTCAGCAACATGTGGATTTGATTCATGCTTTGACACAAGATCTACAACCCATCATAGCACCATGGAAATTTTCACAATGGGGTTTTGATTTAATCAAAAAGATTTACCCTCCATCCTTCGATAGACACACCTTTATCATTACCGCTACTGAATAATTTACCAAGTGGGTGGAAGCAATACCACTCACTCAAATCACTTGTATTCAGATTTCCAAATTCATCCTCTTCCATATCCTCTACAGGTATGTAATTACCTCCACTATCCTTATCGATAATGGAAAGCCATTTAAAAATAAGGCCATGAAAATCATTTGTGAAACCTATCACATCCAACACCATTGTTCCACTCCATATTACCCCCAAGGTAATGGTCATGTAGAGGCAACCAATAAGACCTTAATCAGAATCTTGAAAAAGGTTGTTAACAACACTGGCCGAGATTGGAACCTCCACATTCATCCTTCCCTTTGGGCATACCATACTTCCATTTGCACCCCCACTAGTGCCATGCCATATTCCCTTGTTTTTGGTGCCGAAGCTATCTTGTCGATTGAAGTCCAAATCCCATCACTCTACATATCTTTGAAGAATCTAATAAGTGATGAATACACTTGGGTCGCACGCCTTGCTCAATTGGAACTCCTAGATGAAAAATGGATAACAACATATAATCATTTGCAAGAATACCAACATCATCTCAGGAGAAGCTACAACAAAAAGGTTTTACCTCATTAATTTAATGTTGGTGACCTAGTCCTTAAAGAAAATCAATGAAATATGCATGAGCGCGATAAGAAAGGAAAATTTGAAGCATATTGGCTAGGTCCTTATGTCATCACAACTAAGTATGGTTCTGGTGTGTATAGTATTGCTACTCCTGAAGGTGAACCCTTGGAAGAGCCCATCAATATTATGCATCTAAAATGGTTCTCTGCTTAAGTCAATTCGGTTATCCAATCCTGCAATTTTTTTTTTAAAAGGAAAAAATTGTCAGAAAAAAAAGAAGTCAAAAAAGTCAAAATTTTGAAAATAGTAAAAAGAAATAATTCATCCTATGGTGAAAACCACTCTTTTTGGCACCTTGGATAAGTATGTTTGGTGAAAACCTAGCATCATGTGTCATTCGTAGAAGGCTTAATCATTATTTACCTTGCGTCCTAGTTACATTATCCCTCCATCCATCTTATCCTTTGTCCTATCCCATCATCTAATCAATCCTATCATTCCATCAACATCTCATCATCCACCGCATGGTATTTTTTGATTGAGCATTGGATGATTCATGTTAGCTATCCAAAATTTTGAGCTTTTAATCCTTCATCTGAGCTTGTCATCACCTGTATATCATGTCTTGTTGTCGGTCTTGTGTCATCATCTTAGTTCATCCTGTGTGTCGATCATCATTAGATCCCATCTTTTCTTTGGTATTTTTTGAACTATGTTGCCCTTGCGCTTTCACATAGGCAAGGTCAATAATTTGATCCACCCCTGAGGCAGCTGTATGTCCATCTTTGTTGTTCATCACGGTCTTCATTGTTCTCTTTTCGCTTTTATCCATGGTGTTTTGTCGAACTACAAGGGCTTTGTGCTTTCACATAGGCAAGGCTGATCTTTGATCAACCCTCGAGCTCCTAGGTCTTTAGGGTGTGTATGTCTCATTTCTTGTGGTCTTTTTTTGTCATCAGGTACATCCCTATCTTTATTGGTGCTTACAAACAAAGGTCATTACTACCATCAGATTCAGTTATTTTGAAATATCTTGTGTCATGTTGATCCTTTAGCTTAGCCTCCATCTTTGGTCTCAACAATATGCATCCTTCCTAATAGACCTCATCAATCCCATCCATCATTTTGATCCTATGGAAAAGGGCGTTTGAATTTGATTGTGATCTTTTGATGATTTGGACATGTTGTTTATCATTTGAGCTTCCTATTGTACCTCATCGAGATCACCATGATCCATCATATCATGGTGCACTTTTACTGGTAAATATAGGGACATATCTTGATCTTTTGTTTGCTTGTTGTCTTCCTGGTTGCCTCATGTAGTCCCCACCAAGATCCTTATGGTTTTGTGTTACATTGGGGCATCCTTTGTGCTTGTGGTTATCTCAATGCCTGGCCTGACTAAAATCCCTATGACTTTGGGGTATTGGAATAGCCTTTCTTGTCTGTTGTGTTTGTTTTATGCATTAGACATATGTTCGCCTTAGTTCCTCATACTCTAGCGTCTTGTGTCTTCTACTATAGAAAAAATTAGTGCTCCTAAATTAGCAAGTAACATTAGGATTTGTATTTCATTCATCACCCCATTGCATTGCATCTATCCCCCTATATTCCTCTAACCTATGACTAGTGATTTTGGTTGTGCAAACACTCACTTCCCATCCCCTTTTCTTCTCATGATCCACATGGTCTCGATAGGTGCAATTCCACACCTCCTACCCCCATCCATCTTCCCTTATTTTTATAATGATTACATGGAAAGTACTTGCCATTAAGCCCAAATAATCTTGATCCATCACTAGGCATGACCTTATTTACACTCATGTGCATGCTAATTTAATTTAGATATTAATGTTTGTAGGGAATTTCATTGCATCCTATCTTGCATAGCATTATCATTATCATATTCATTTTAAGTTTTTTAGATTGCAATAGATTTTGTTATTATAAGCATCTTAAATTGCAATCATTTCACCACATATTAGTCTATCTCATTATAGGAATTACATTATAAACATACATTACATTTGATGCATCCATTACATTTCATTATTTTACATTCTTACATCATAATAATATGGCCCATGACATAAATCATAAAATCAACAATCATACATATCATGTATCTCCATCTACATCAAAAACCATTATTCCATAGCCATACCATTCATCACATCCTGCATCACAACATATTAGGCATCATACATATCCGATAGATCATCATAAATGCATACATAAATCATAATTAACCATAACATCTAGTCATAAATCACATTTCATAAAAAAAACATCCACACATAAGTATCCATAACACCACAAATGAATAGCATAATCAAGGGCATCACATCATATATAAATACCAAAATATCCAAGTCCATAATAACATCCATAATAATGTTCATCATCATAATGAATACATGTCCATGATATGTCATCAAATAAAATACAAGTACAAAATGCCCCTCAAAAATGGGGACCACATCAATGAATAGGTTGCTCTATCTACTCTATATTGCGGAACCTGTGGCCTCTGTTCCTATCCCTTGCATATCCACCCTACACCTGTCAAACATCGGGATCCAATCCCTTCTATCCTTTGAACCCTATGCTAGCTGCATCTGACCTCAGTGTCAAATCCGACACTGACCCTCTACGTGGGGAGTCTCTTTGTAGTTGTTGTAGCCCTCTGTATGTGTCCCCACTTTCTTGGATGGTGTTGGAATTTGTGGAACTGCTTGAAAATATGGTGGTATATGACATGACGGATCTAGAACCTTCATGAAGTATGCCACCATGTATTAGTTTCACTCCCTCATATACTCATCCCTCTTTGTTTCCTATACTAGCATGGCATCCCGCTCTACCCTGTACATGTCTCATAGTCCAGACAGGAACCTCCTCTCCCGATCCCATGCATCATACGCCATCCACAACTGATCTACCTTCCCCTATACCCATGTCATCTCCTCCATTGTTGTGTCTCTCTCCCTCTACAACTGATCTATCTATTCCTGCATCCGTGTCACCTCCACTGTTGTGTCTCTCTCACCCTATGGCTAACCTACCTGCCCCTACATCAATGTCATCCCATCCACTATTATGTCTCTCTCCCTCCAAAACTAATCTATCTGCTCCTAAAACTATACCAGCCTCTCCACGACTGTCTCTCTCTTGCTCTGAACCATTTTCATCTATCTCTCTACTGCCTCCACCCTCTCCAAGATCGTCCCCGAATCTCCTAATGCCACCTCTACACACTCCATCCTCTCCTAGAGTTCATCCCACTCCCTCCTCAACTGATCCCACTCCCCCCTCAGCTCATCATTCTCTCTCATCTAATCCTCCCTCTCCCTCGTCACCTCCTCTAGCTCCCTCTGGGTTTCTTCCAACCTCCTCTTGAGCTCATGCCTCGTTGCCTCCATCTCCAGGGCCTCTTGGCCTACCTCATATGATAGGGATCTAAAATCCATCTCCTTCATGGTTTGTACCCTATCCACCTCTTCCCATAGTCTCTCCTTATCGGCCTCCAACTCCCTGAGTCTTTGATCCATAGTTTGTGCCCCATCCACCTTTTCCTGTAGTCTCTCCCTCTCTGCCTTTGATCCCTTGAGTCTCTACTCTATAATCCATAACCTCGCTAGAGCTCCTATCACCAGTATGGTTGGGTCCTCTAGTGGAGGTGGTACATAAGGCACCATAGCTAAGGGATGAACCTCTGGAACGTCCACCTCCATCACCTCTCCCTATCCTCTCATCTAATGATCCATCTCCCCCTCAGCCTCCACTTCCCTGACTGCATACCTCCTTTGTCGATCGTCTCTCCTTCTAACCCTCCTCCGTACAAATTCTCTCACCTTGACCTTTGAACCATATCCATGTGCCACCACTATCAGGTACTCTGTCATCATCTGTATCGATCCATGTCAAGCCCACCATGCTGCATACCATATTGTGGTCCCTGCATCTGCCTCCCCCGATGTCCTCTTAGGAAAGGCCACCGCCTACTGCTCCTCCGACATCTATCTTGCAAAATCAACGATGAGTTGGTGCCCCCATAGCCATGCCCATGAGATCAACCTAAACCTCTATGTTACCACGGGTATATCCTATTGTATCCCATATTGCCTTAGCACCTTGTCTGTCCTCTGGAGCTCAAAAATATACGACTCCCTCTCAACCATATAACACACTGAGAAGAAATGGCCCCTATGCCTCCTCTCATCATCTCTCCATCCTGTAAACCATCGTATCATGTATGAACTCCATATGATATGGTCCTCTTGGAGATTATCTAATCTCCTCCTCCACCCCTCTAAGTTGTCGATGTTCGTGTAGCATAACCGCTAGCCATACTTTGCCCCATACCAGTATGCTACTAGTAAGGTCTCATCCATTGTCCCATGTACCACAATCTTTGGCTTGGTCACACTAATATGCTCCCACACCCATATTTTTAGCAATGTCACATGTGTGATACTCTTCGCCCTCTTGTAGCACACTACATGCATGTCCTTGTACAATAGTGCTAACATGTAGGTCCCCCATGCGAACTCCCCCTCGCGTTGCTCCACTATATGTCTCACAACTTCGATAATCTTGAGGCTACAAAATCTCGCACTCCTTTCCGGCAGAAGGATCCCACTAATAAACCTGCAAAGTTATAGTGGTAGGGCTGACACTCCCAACCCTAAGCAATCATCCAGGTCTAGCTCCATCCCTTGGATAGGTAGATCCATCCATCCAAATAGGATCCACAGGCACCTCTCTCAATCTCGCGCCTCGCACTACGTCCAACTCAACAAGCATCCTATAATCGGTAGCCGCAGAATCCTGCAGACATCCTCTAGAATCACTGTCATCTCCCCTCTTGGGAGATGAGAGGTGGATATTTACGAACTCCACCACTCCATCAAATTTTTCAAAAGCTCCCTATGTGCCCTAATGTTGGGATAATCCAACATATGCAATAGCCCCGCCTACATCAACACCTCATGACCCTCGTCATTCATAGCCCTGGTAGTTGCCTCAAACATGGCCGAGTGCCTCTCCCTCATGTGAAAAACATCAAATCCATGCATCCATACAACCATATATTAGTCCTTATTCTATCTTTTCCTCTCTTTTCTTATCCGCCCCCTACCCTGGGATAGCCTACTCAATATTTTCAACTATTTTTTTCTCTCTCTTTCTCTCTTCTCTTCTTTTTCCTTTCTTTCTTCCTTCCTCGCCCCCTGGGGGCGCGTTCACCCATTTTCTAGGGTGGGTTCGCCCTTTCCTCGAGGTGGGTTTTCCCCTTCCCAGGAGTGGGTTTTCCCCTCCCCTGGGGCAGGCCTGCCCATGGGGGCCAGTTCACCCCTGCAAGGGGTGATCCTACCTGCAGGGGTGGGTCCACCCCCTAGGCGAGGTGATCCCATTCATAGGGGTGGGTTTTCCCCCTACATGGGGCATTCCCACCCAGGGTAGGTTGTCTCCTCCATGAGGGTGCCACCGCCTGTGGTGGTGGGCTCACCCCTCTGTAAGGGTGCCACCACCCAAAGCGACGGGTTCGCCCCTCCCTAGGGGTGCCACCGCACAAGGTGGTGGGTTCGACCCTGCTTTGGGGTGGATTCGCCCCTTTCGGGTGATTTCACCTCCCGATGCTCATTTCCTTTGCCTTTCTTTGAGCGGTTTTGTTTGTTCAATAGGTGGATTCGCCCAAATTCTTCCCTTTTTGGGTGAATTTTCCCTTCAAATGGGTAAATTCGCCTCTTCTTGCCAAAGCCCTTAAAGGGAAATTTTGGCTCTTTGGATGGGCGACTTTGCCCATCCATCAAAACCCATTTCCCGTCCTATTTTATTCTAGTTACCCAAAATCCACATACATTACAACTTTTCAAAATTTAATGAAAATCGCAAAGATGGGTTTTTCTCTAACCTGGCGAGGTACTGTGTGCTCAAAGTAAAATTGTCGTATCTCCTCACCTTGGTGGATAATCATGTCCTCCACAATTTTATCATCCCTGGTATCATACCCATGGGCCATCCTTGTCACCTTCTTGTTCTCTCTCTCTGACTCACTCAATCTTCGAATGTGCAAATGGTGTATAGTAATTTCTAAAATTATTATATATTCACTTTTCCCCCCTTTTTAAATTTTGGGTATTTTTACCCTTTATTTAAATTCTTTTTCCTCTGATTAATCCTCTATCTTCTGCAAGCTGCCATTTGCATCCCGTTCGTCTATTTCCCTCCATTAAAACACCATTTTTCTAGGTTTTTTGAGCTCTACCGCATGGTACCATTCATTTCTTCATATCAAGAATGTAGAAGTTGTGAAATCCAACTTCACATACCCCAAAGATCACCTGCATGCAAATAATCTATCATAGAAGAAGACATTGGAGACAAAAAAGCAAGGGTGCTATGAAAGCTCAAAGTAAAAATGCATTATTGAGAATCAATTATTACAAAGAGATCAATCCTTATGAAGGAGATCAAGAAACCCTAAATGAAACCCTAGTGTGCACACTTAATAATTAATCAATTATTAATGTGCCTAAGTTTAGCTTAAGCAACTAAAGGAATAAGTGACTTAATTAATTAACCAATATGATATAATTAAATAAGTATATAGCTTATTACTCTAACACCCCCCCTTAAAATGAACTTAGGAAGAATCTAAAACACTAGAAGAAGATGCATGCAAGCAAGGATGGGTCTCGACAACTAGGCCTGATCAGGTACCCATTTACAAATGCAAGAAAGAGGTAGAGAAGGAAAATCCAGTGGGAAAACCCCCCCTACAATGAGATGACATGCTGCAAAGAAGCACTAGAAGAACACTGTAGAGTAACATTGGAACCGTAATCCGGCAAGCAAGGAAAGATACTTCTGTCTACAAGAAACCATATCAGAATCAAAATGATGCAACAACAGACCCTATGCCATGGAACACTCAAAAACTCCAAATGGGAACAACCCTGGAATCTATGAAGCAACAGTCGATTATTAAATGATGTATTACTGAAAACAAAGTGCAAAGATGCAAGGTGCACTCTCCTAACTACCAAAACATCCGAGTAATCTCCAAAACACCCATCGGGCCAAATCTAGATTAATGATAAACTTGGGACAGATACAAAAAAAAGTTCATGAACAGCAACATAGATCTCCTCAATACCTTTCTAACGCTGCAAAGATAATGAAAATCGAAGATCGTGGTGAAAAGTTATGAGCTCGAAAGCATAAAATAAACATCTGACTTCAAATAGAAACAAATGTAGTAAAACAGAAAAATACTATAAAATTTATTGCACAACAGCAAAGTGCTCGGAACCAGCTTTCTGACAATATCTTGTTTACTTGATTTCGATACCGTATGCCCAAGTTATGCCAAAAAGAAAAAAAATTGCTCCTTTTGTTTACTTGATTTCGATACCGTATGCCCAAGTTATGCCAAAAAGAAAAAAAATTGCTCCTTTAGGGCAAACTGGGGTTAGGAGGGGCAAGGAGGGGCTATACGGCTGATGACGTTATGCTGATGTTAGCACTTCACTGCAAACAATTTGACAGCCATCTGGTCGTCGCCGCAAAAATTTAGCCCCCTGCAAAATAGGTTTCGGCCACTGGTCGCCATATGACCATAGGCGGGGTTGGAGATGGCTGGGGGCTGGGCGCGGAGCTCCCAGTCCCCCATAGGACCCTGGCAGATGTTCTTGGAGCTCGCAGGGGTTGGCTAGTAATGGCAGTATAGAGAGGGGGAGCCACTGACGGTGGCGGCAGACCGGTGGCCGCTAAGTGGTGCCTCCTTCTGTGTGGAAATTTTTATTTTTTTGGAAAGCGTGCCTCGGGACACGTGTTGAAGAGGTCGTACGGCCTCCCTAATAATTTTATTTTTGCCTCTCAGACCAACTGCTTAGAAATTGACCATTTGACAGGCATTTCTAGGGTTTTGGGGCGCTGCGAACACGGTGGTGACGTCTGTTTGAGCCCAAAGTGTCCCAAAAAATTGACTACCCCTAGATCCTGTAGAAAAGCTGCCTGTGGAAACCCTTGCACTTGAAACTCACTGAGAGGGCATATCATCAGATCACGAACAGGTAGCTGTAGGTCTGGAGCTCTGATACCATGTAGAAGTTGTGAAATCCAACTTTACAGACCCCGAAGATCACCTGCATGCAAATAATCTATCACAGAAGAAGACATTGGAGACAGAAAAACAAGGGTGCTCTGAAAGCTCAAAGTAAAAATGCATTATTGAGAATCAATTATTACAAAGAGATCAATACTTATGAAGGAGATCAAGAAACCCTAAAAGGGAAACCCTAAATGAAACCCTAGTGTGCACACTTAATAATTAATCAATTATTAATGTGCCTAAGTTTAGCTTAAGAAACTAAAGGAATAAGTGACTAACTAATTAACCAGTATGATATAATTAATTAAGTATATAACTTATTACTCTAACAAAGAAGTCGTCTGGGGCCCATTTTTCTTCCCCCTTCCACCCTCTAAAGGGGGCATACCCTATCATTTTCCTCCATTCTTTTTTCATATCCATTTTCTCGAAACACCGGGGTATTTTCTTGTATTTTCTCTCATTACATAGCTCATACCATCCTTCCTGCACTGGGGCATCACTTTTCTAGTCTATTCCTCTATCGAGTCACCTATATTTTTTTTTTTTTTGAAACACTATTATTCTAACAATATTTAAAAGAGGGGAAACATGTAGACATCCAAATTTGACCTCTCACATAATGTCAAATTCATCCCTTTCACCCATCCATTTTGTCTTCCTGATCAACATTAATTAAGTCATTTTTTCAATTAATGTTCCTCTTTTTTCTAATGTTCCTAAGGTATTTAATTCAATTAATTAGATAATTTACCATTATCCTCTTTCCTCTCTGAATTAAATAAATAATCTTATTTATTTAATTTAGTCATTTAGCCTTTATGAATTTAAATCAATTTTAAAATTCATTGTTTTCTCTCCTTGTCCCATCCTCCATAACCCATCCAGATTAATTTAATTAATTTGTGATTACGGATGTGCACACCCTTAATTGGGATTAATGTCACATCCTCCATCATAACCCACTTGCCTTAATTTTTCATTTACCACCTAATCCCTTGTTTTCATAACTTAATCATTTGATTAGGCCAACCTAATCCTCATACCATTTATGGAATTTAACAAGTCAACCCTTTTATTAAATTATTTCTCATTTTGGAGAAGGCAACCTCTTCTCAAGGTGAATTTTAAATTCACTTTTATTCTTCCAAGATCTTTTAAAGAATTTTAAATTCCTCAAGGGTCAAATCACCCACATGGGGACAAGGACCTCCTTTATGAGGAGATCTTGTCCAATCCCAAGGCACTATAAAGTACCTCCACCTCATGTCCTCTTTGCCACATCATCGCCACATGTCAAGATATGAGGCTTGCGAGTTCTCAACTCACCCTAGCCCTTGATCTTGTCCAAAGTGGTTGCATCTTGACCATTGATTCTTTAATGGTTTTTCCCTTAAAACTAGAGGATTTCCCTCATTTTGGGAAAATTCGTGAACACTCAACTTTGCACTCTCAAGCTTCAAGTACTTGCACTCATCCTCCATTGCTGCAATTTTCAAGCTCATCTTGCATCCACATACAACACTTTCCAAAATACCCACTTGCACCATTGTATTCCTCATCATCTCCACTTCATTTTGCATCCAATTTTATGTCATTTTCCATTGAAGGAACACACAAAATCGAACAATCAAAATGGCCAACCAACCGATCAACTTGGACAAGGTAATATCGTTCATTTTTTTGCATTTTGTTCAAGTTTAACTCAGCCCTAATCTTGAGGTGTTGTTTGTGTTTTCCTTGTTTGCATTTCTTTTGGTTTTGCATTCTTGGCTTGGTTAAAACACCTACACACAATATGGACTAGGAATTTCAATTTGGGAAAATATAATATGACATGATTTGCTAATATTTGAAATACCAAAAGAGGGCAATTTATTATAAATAATGTTTTAAACTGTGTATGGAAAGAAAATAAACAAATTAAACCTTTCTAGTATACAAAGTTAGTTTTTCCTTATTATTTAAAATAAATATGTATAATCTTTATTGTTAAATAGTTGCATAGGAAAAATTTGACATATGATTCTTTATCTCAATGCATAGAGTTTAATTTAGTACTTTTGTCCACTTAAATGATACCTTAAAATCATACATAGATAAAAGTTAGTTATATTAACAAGATGGTTGGCAAAATCCACTTATCATTTAAGAATCCTATTCAATAATTAGTACATCCAGTTGAAGAAAAATATTTTTTGTTTCCCATTATTCTATGTGATTGAATTATTGAATCAGTTAGTTCCATGAAACAAGAACAAAATCCCTACCTTTATTCTTACAATTTGCTATCATAAATTTCTTTAAAAAAATTAGAATACCAAGAAAGATATTAATTGTATAAATATGAAATATATATATAAATAAATGAATATATATAAGTTATATTTACATAAAAATATATAAGAATCTCATAAAAACATGCATATATTATATGTATATAAATATTTACAATATTTATGTATATTTATTTATTTAAATCATTAAATATTAATAAATTTAAAAGTATTTAATATAATAATTATTTATTTATAAATATAATGAAATTTATATAAACTTCAATATTTTAAAAGCTAAAACTTAAAAATATATAAGTATGTGGAAGGGGGGAGTCAATAGGGAAGCTAGCTGCTCCCCCTTCCATAGGGCAAGCGGGCCCTTGAAAGCTCGTCTTCCATGGGATCCATGCATCCTATGGGGGTTGTGACCACCATGGGAACCCCATTATGTATTGGTCACTAAGAAAAAATAAATGTATCAAATCCTTTGACCAATTGATATTGTCAACTTCGACATAGATCTTCCTTGCAAATTTTAAATTGAAATATCTTTGCTAAAAGTTCAATTCTACTATTCAAATAATAAGTATGTGTGTGTATGTTTATCTATTTATATATCAATCTCTAAAAAAATAAAACCATGACATTTGAAGAAAAAATACATCTTTTTTTTGTAGCGGAGTTGGCTAGGGCTTGGAGTTTTCATCCCTCAAGGTCATAGGTTTGACTCTAATTTGTAGTGGGAAGGGCGAGGGTCAGTAATATTGTGCCAATTCCTGCTCTGCTGACTTGGGGTATAGGAATGGAATTTACTGCTAACCTTTTTATTAACATTGGGAATACATTTCTTTACCTTTGAAAGGTAGTTTACATCACACCCTCCAAGGAAAGCTAGAAAAAAGCATAATAAAATGGTAGCCACCATCTTGAGGTTTCTCAAAATTTAACTTTGACAATGCATCAAAGGGAAATCCAAGTTTATCAAGGGCTCATATTTGTATCAAAAACTATAATGGCTCACTTGTAGGAGCAAAATCAACTCATCTCCCCTATGGCACCAATAACTTAGAAAAGGCCTAGGCTTTACTTTATGGTCTAAAATGGCTTTAAAGCTTAGAATACAAAATATTCACATAGAGGGTGACTCCCTAATAGTTGTAAATGCATGCAAGGAAAAAAGAGTTCACAACCGGAAGATCAAATAAATTCTTTAAAAGGTTTGGTTGTTACTAAGAAACTTTGAGGGGGTCTATATATCTCATACCTACCGAGAAGGTAATCTTTTGGCCGACCATCTTGCAAATATGGGTTGTGAACAATAGGAGATGGAAATTTTGCAAGGATCTAATTTTGCAAATGCATACCCTCAACTGGTGGTAATAGTTGCCTCTAAATGCTCACATTCAAACTGATAAAATTTCAAGTAAAAATGACTTCTAGTTGAGGTGAAGGGTCACTAAAAATTTCAAAGAAATTTTAAATAATATGGAAGAAAAAGCAATCGATGCCATGAGAAACACATGTTTGTAAACTGTGATCATTACCAATTTATTATCATGATTAGAATCTAAAAGGGGATTGTGTGTGACCAATGTACTAGCATGAAAAGAGATAAATTTTATTTATTCTTCAAATGAGGTTTTTGTGAAGATGTCTCCAACAAATGATCTTCACTAAATACTCCTCCAAAGCTGTAAAGGTGGTATTTAACTAATATTTGGTTTTGTCGTATGTAGGTTTATTAATGTTTTTTTGTAGGTATTTGTTTCAAGATTACCAAATCATGATTATGGTGATTTAAAGCATAACCCAAATATATCATTGGCTTGTGCTGACACTCACTTCTTGCTTAGTGAAATGACTAGAATATGTATGTGGTACTCATTTCCAAGCAACACCCCTCTGCCAAGTGTGTAGAGATGTTAATTTAAACCATGTTGGGTTATTATTTTCACAACATTTGAGTTAGTATTAGTTTTGACAAAGGCCCTTCTAGGTTGTTATTCAAGGAAGCTACATGTTTCAAAGCGTCTCATCCAGTGGAGGGGAGGTGCGCGTGGCTCTGAGTTACAGTGCCTACCAAATTTCTTCAATGGAGTATTTTACACATAACTATAGAGCCTGGTTTCCTAAGAACATAGGGGAATTAAATTTCTTAGAAGGTCTTGATGTTGCTTAGCTTCACCAGGTGTTCAAATACTAGTGCTCATAAATTAGGAAAAGCATCAAGCAAGTAATTAGAGATGAAATCATCCGTCCTTAGGAAAGATGTTTGTTGTTTCCTTCTCAGCTTCTATCAATCTTTGTATCAAATATTCTAGATTTGTTGTAGTGTTACTGCTCTATAGAATTGATAGTAAGGAAAGTGGTTAATGAGCTCTACTTGCAAGATAATGCACTACTCAAAGCCACCTAGCCATATGATCTCTAGAAAGGCCAAGGTGACATTGGGGTTTTCTTCCCTATTATTTTCTCCTCCATAGAAGGGATTTTGTGTCAATTTATGATGTAATTAAGCATTCTCTTGAGATGAGTAGCCCCAGATACCTGTATTAAGCTCTAGAAAGAAATTCTAGGGAAATTAGGGAAGAAATGGTTGGAAAAATTAAGGTGAATTATCATGCCATCATGGTGTTTCTTGTTCATGATCATCCTTCTCCAATTCCCATTGGTATTGTTAGTTTTGTTAAATCCAGTGTCTTGTGCTAGGTCTTTCATGCATTAATTCTAAACCTGAACACCATTTTGTCAGCACAATCTAGGGAGTAAGCCCTGCAAGAACAACAAGGAGAGGAAGACATTGATAGTTTCTAAATGTAAAAATAACAAGTGATGTTGTAGTAGCTTGACATTTTAGTGGTAATATCTAGTTTCTTTTTGTAATCATAGTATTCTCTACTCGTATGCAGAGTTAAAATTAGTGGGGAAATTTTTGTTGAACTTGTAAAGTCCTTATAAATTTAGTATCAACACAATGGACATCTGTGAAATTCTAAAGGGTGCCAAATCTAAAACTTGTAAAATCCATTTTCTATATAATATATAGGCTTATAGAATTTTTCCTAAAAAAATAATAAAAATTTGGCGCATTAGTGAGAGAAATTAAAAATTCACAAGCCTATAACAATCAAAGTAGAACGGAGAGCCAATATTTATTTAAATGATCCATTGTAGATAAAATTCAAAATATAGGAAATTATACCTGGAATAGTTAATCCTTTGAGAGAAAACAATAGTTAAATATAAGGAATTTAATGCGCAATGAAGATGAAGAAATTTGAAAAGAAAATGAAATTAAAAAAATCAATAAAGGGGAAAACCATGTTTAAAGTTTTTTTGGTTGAAAGTTAGTTTTTATTTGGCAAAATTAATAGTTATTTAATTTAATTGGGTTTTGATCATTGTTATCTACTAAAATTTCACCCTGACTAAGCTGTGGTATCTAACATGTTAAGCTACGAGACCTAGCATTTCAGAGAAACATGGGAGGACCTCTAAAGCTATGGGTAACTTGTAAATAGAGGTCAACCTCTAGAGAAGGACGGCTTCCTATGGTGTCACCTAAAACCTTGATTTTGTAGAGGGAAAGGGAGAAGGAATGCATGAAAATAAAAAATAAACCCTATGGTGATGCACCTAAACATTACTTGGATTTGAAACCATATTTCATACACTTGCTTGCAATGACTGAAAATAAACTTACACAACTCATTTTTGTATATATTTGCATAAATGTTTCACAAACAGGTCCTAGTGCTCAGACTCCTAGGAGGAAAATTAATTTCACATCCAAAAGTCATTTACACCTTTTTGACATAATTTGTAACCTACGTAAACATACATTCTGCATAAAGGTTCTAAACCTAAGACAAAGATACCGGGAAACAAACATTACCTCACTAATAACTTGATCAATCAGCTAATTGAACACAAAAATGAAAAGAACAAGTAGGAAAAACATTCAAATCAATAATATCCAAGGTCTTTACTAAATTTCATCTAAAAAAAACTGAATTACAATTTTTTTGTATTTTCTCCAAAGGACTCACCAAAGTCACAAAGCAAAAAAAAATAACCAAGTAAGAACTAACTCCAAAAATGAGTTACAAAAGTAATATATGCAAAGCCCAAGTGGTTCCACCAAAAAAGGCTCTAGAAACACTTTGGGTCGGATGCCACCATAAACCCTAAAATCTAGCCTCTAGATATAATCCAAATGTGCTCCAAAAGGTGGAAAAAGTCAAGGCATGACTAATTCTACCATAAAGGCTAGCAAAAAAAACTCCAAGATGCTCTCGCAAGCTGATAAATGAGTCAAAAAAACTCCTATATCTCCTCCATGTGTTTGCAAACTGCAAATAAACCTCTCTAGATGCGTGGCCTGGCATAAATGGAAGCATATCTATCTCCTCATCAACTAAGTCATTCCCCCTCCATTTGCATTAAATAATAACAAAATGATCATTTAAGGTTTATAATTACACCTTAAAGTCACTTTTTTACAATAGAAATCAATGCAAATAATGCTCATTAACTTTGCAACCAATAGCATTATGAGGCTTGGTCAAACAAAGGTATTGTGCCAAAACTGCACTCACATGTCGATGTCTCCACCATGGTCATGAGGTGGCATCACACTAGTTGCAATTGATTTTAATAAAAACAATGGCTAAAAATCCATCAACATTTAGCATTTAGGGTTGAGAAACCCTAAGATAAAAGAAAGGAAAAAGAAATGAATATCATTTCATTTTACAAGGCTTCACAAAGAAGCTTGATCGACACTGCTGTCGAGGGTTTGAACAGAGCTCGGTTCATAGTGATTTTATAGAGAAAGAAAAGCATTTTCCTATAGATTCACAAGCCAACATGAAGGAAATTCTTCAGGTAATCTCCTTTTATATATTTTTTCCTTCTTTTTTGTGAGCTAAAGAGCTCGAAACCAAGCCCTACTTGATAGAAACATGGATATTTTTCTTCTAGTTTTTTGCTTCTTTTTTTTCGAAAGTATACTTTGTGAATACAATATTTTTCTCCACTTGGAATCTCATTGTAGGTATTTGGTTTTCTCTAATACCGAGACTTAATCATTTCTCAAATTTGGTCAAGGGTTTTTTGTAGCAAACTCTTGTAAACCTTGAAGAAATAATAGCATTCTCTATAGAAAACTTGAAAAAATGCATTCTACAGGTTGCGGCCTTGTAATTTCATATATTTATTAAGATTTTGGGTTTACAAAACCCACATCAACACACATATTCCTCACATTTATATTTCCTTTTAGAGATGGCCATGGCTCGACGAAGTACTTTCTCTTTTTATTCTGTAAGCAAAGATGCTTAAAATAGGTTTATCCTCTATAGAATATCGCATACCTGATTCTAGATATTTTGACTTCATTCTTGTATCTAAAAAGATCAAGTTTCAACATCTGGGTTAAGAATTTTCTTGGTTTTCTTAGAACCCTATCTCAAGGGTCTCTCATATTTGCACCTCCGTGATTTCAGCCTAAGAAATCTAAAAACCCAAAAAGTTTATATTCAGATAAATAAAAAGAAACACTTCAAAAAGGGTATTCCTTCTGATTTTCATGCATATAATTTGGCTAGTTGAGGAAGCTCCATATCTATGAGTGACTCAAACCATAGGGTTTGTTTCCCATATTTTATTGAACTTGGGTTTTGAACCTTTGCATTATTCTTTGTATTTCACCTTGGTCTTTTGGAACCCCTATCTCAATCTTAAAAATGTTTACCTGTATTCTTTTAGATTTTCTTTTGTCACTACATTAGCACTTCATGGCATCTGTTGTTCATTCATTAGCACTCGGTGAACCCTTGTCAATGACCATCATACATTATCAATCACACAGTTCTCAAAACCTCCAATGAAATGAATTGATCCAACAAATATATCCTCATGTGACTGTAACCTCATGACAAATATAATATAATTTGATGGCTATTTTTTTAAATACTATTCCACTGTACATAAAATATTCCTCACAATTATCATATTAGGCTGCCTTAGATATGATGTCTTCAACATTATTTAGCTCATTTTTTTAATACTTGAGGTTCCTCCTTATGAAATTCTACTATAAGAGCATTTAATTGTGATCTCATTTAAATCCCTCATGAATGATATGAGGGCAGCATGCTGGGCTCAACCCTTGTGGGAGCCACATTTTAACCCACATGTTGAAAATTGATAACCCAAAAAAGCAACAAAATTTTCCTATATCTGAACATGAAGCAAACATCTTATAAAACAAAATGCATGTCTTAGGTGTGTATGTTGATTTCATGGTTTACCTAGACATCTAAGGTATGAATTTCCTATTTAATGCACATTGAGACCGGTTTATACATGCATAAGTGAATGCTCATATAATGTTTGTGATATTCATTGTTTAGAGCACTGCTCTAACATCATTTCTATTGCCAAATGTAGGAACTAGAAGCAAGATGGAGCTAGGAGGGACACAAGCATCTTGGGGAAAAAATAGGGAAAGACAAAAAGTTGAACTAGTCATTCAAGAAATGATTGGTCACTCTCCTTATATGCACATTTTATTTCATTTACTTATTCATGTATATGTTTTTCTTAATTTTATTGAATAAGCAAAGTTAGTCTCATGAATTGTGTGAGACATGTACAATTGTAAATTCAATAAATATACTTCTTGTTCATAAAAGACTTGCATGAATCTTTCCTATGTTACATGAATCTATGTAAATGCAGTAATTTGTAAAATGCAATACTTTTATTGAATTATTTCACTTAATCAATTGAATCTAATATAGGAGAAGATATAATGTACCTTTTCTTTTTCAACTTGAAACAACAAGCTCTACTTGATTGGGTTATAAATGAAAATATGGTAACAATAATTGTATCCATCTTATTATCAAATTTAAAGTTTCTTCATTAAATTTTAAATTAGTAATTTGAAAGTTGTAATTATGGTCACAATAGAAATGGTGAAATAGAGGCTATAAAAAACAATAATAATAGAATTTTTTGTTCTTTAACTAATTTTTAAGATTTAAAACTCAAATTTAAATTTAGATACAATGTCAAGTTAGATTATTAAGAACTAAAGTTGGTGATATTTATAGTCATTTATTCCTTTTTTCATTAATATGGTTATTAGCAATGAAATGTTGGGAAAAGGGTGAACCCTGGGATTTAAATATAGGGTTTAGGTAATTTTTACTTGTTTCATTTAGAATGGAGGTGGCAAGGGTTTGATGAATTTGAAAAAGATATAGGAATAACTTACAACCTGAAAGGTGATTCAATTGGTGCTTGACAAAACTTGGAATGAAATGAAATGATTTGATTAGGCTAATGATGTAACTAACTATTTTGATGCAAAAACATAAGATCTAGAATGTCACAAAGAAATTTAGACTTCAGAAATGGATTGAGTAGAGTACTGAAATGTGGAAAAAGGGAACCCTAAGTCTAATGCAAAGAACCTAGGATCAATTTCCTTTCTTTAGGGAATTGTTAGGATGAAAATCTACAATTTTATTAGATTGATTGTCAACCATGAAGGTGATTCAACCAGACCTAGATCTGCATCCCTTTTAGGCCTTGGAAATTGATCAAAATTGATTTTCCTTGATTAACTTAATTAAAATATGTTCCCTAATTTGAAAATGCGAGATTTTGACAACTGAGAAACTGTAACACAAATTCACCAATAGATCTAACAAAGGTAGAGTTATGTTCACCTATCCTATAAATTTGGATTCAACCACAATATGAGGATTAAGTCACCATAGGGAATCTTTGTCCTTGTAGAGATACTTTATTTTTGTTTTGTAGCCCTCTTGTTTCATATTAGAGCTTCCTAATTCTACCTATAAATATGTCTAATCACTATCAGATAATTATGTAGGTGAGTTTTTGTGAGTTCTCAAGAGGTTTTTTTATTGTAACAATGGATAAATGATCTTCAAACTTCCTTCAATATTCTCCAAACTTGACACCTATACATTGAAATAGAAGGGAAGGGTTGTGCCATTTAGGGGATTTCCTTAGTCAAACCCTATGTTAGTGTTTCCACTTTCATAATGACAATGTCAATGATAGAAAGATAAATGATAGAAAGGGATAATGAAACAACAAAGTGTTTCAATTTACCACCCTTTAATGGCTTACTCGAAGGATTGAAGTCATGCACATCTCCTCTATTGGGAATAGGATGTCATTTAATTGCAATCCTAAAAATATTTCATGTATCTCCTAAGTCCTTGGAAAGTGCTCCCCAACACTAGGATTAGAAAGAGATTAAATTCAAATGAAATGAACATGTAAATTGAAATTTGTGATTATTCCTAAATAATAGGAACATGTGGGGACATACAAGAAGGGATCCTACAAGATTGGAGCACATGGGGTGCCCACATGGAAGGTGGAACCCACCTTGCTTTAGTTAACTATTTGGAGGATTGATAACACTTTAGTAATGCATATTTAGATCCTACAAATTAGGGATTGATATTTACGTGAGTGGAATGGCACTATCAGTTCAGTATCATTTTAGTATCAGTTCAGTTCAGTTCAGTTTAGTTCAGTTATCTTCAATTACATGTAGTTATCTTGAGTTGCATGGTAGTTGCATGTAGTTGACTTGAGTTTCATGACTAATGACTTTAGTTGCATGAAAGATAATAGGTGGATACTTTCAATTAAGTGGGGATGATCAATCATGCATGTTGTTTGCATGAATTTGTGGAGAGATATGTTTCAATTAACTAAGATTGACTTGGGTTCACCTTGGGTGCCCCAATTGGCATCTTTCAGTTAACGCCTTTGGTATGAGAAGATTTCTACAAGTCTCAATCAAGTGGTCCCATTATTGGGCACCAAATTTGAGGTGAAGTTTACAAGATATCTTCTTGACCAAAGTTCAGTTAAGTGTTCAGTTTGGGGTGCCTAAATTGAGGAAGACTTTGGTTTAACTTCAGATTATAGTGTGGAATTCTACTTGCCCAATCTAGGTGTAGATTTTTGTGAGGAGCTTTATGCTCTTATATTGTACAACTATTATGAGTTTTACATTCTCATAATTTCTATTAATTACAACAAGCATATGAGAGTTCTATGAGAGTTTATTGCAAGTTGTGAAGAAGGATTGATGAAGGCAAGGGAGCATATCAATCAATTATTGATACAATATTATTGTAATCTTGTTTTAAGGTTAAAAAATAT
This sequence comes from Sequoiadendron giganteum, assembly GCA_007115665.2. NCBI lineage: Eukaryota > Viridiplantae > Streptophyta > Pinopsida > Cupressales > Cupressaceae > Sequoiadendron > Sequoiadendron giganteum. The sequence goes on from CM021100.1 coordinate 955,058,120, forward strand.
AAGCACTATTGATTCTGGTGGAGTTTTTTCCTAAAAGGGTTTCTCCAAATATATGTTGTGTCACTTCTATCTTCTAGTATCATTCTTCTACAATATTCTATCTCTTTTTACAATTGGTAAAATTTATCAAATAAGATTAATCATACACAAAGAATTGTGACAAAGAACACTTAATTACATCTACAATCTCATAGTTTTACAAGTTTTAAGCTACAATATTACCTTCATTTTCAACATTTGGTATCAGATCTAATGGTTGGTTAGGGTTTGGGATTCCATTCTCTTAAAAGTTTGAAGGTTTTTTAGCTATAGTGAGAGGTTTTACTATTTTTTTATTAGATATTTGTAAAATAAGTGTATTACAATGAGTTCTACTTCTTATCTATATATTGAAAGATTTAATGAATCTAGTTATGAGATGTGGAAAATAAAAATGAAGGATCTTCTTGAAGAGAGAGATCAGTGGTTAGCTATTTGTAATGAGAAAAATACATCTACAACGATGTTAGATGAGGATTGGGCTAAGCTTGATAAGAAGGCAAGAGGGATCATAAGGTTATGTCTTAGTGATGTTCTCTTGAATGTTTTAGATGAAGCTACCACATATAAATTGTGGAAGAGGATAGGTGATATATATCAAACCAAAAGTCTTAGTAATAAGTTGTATATGAAAATGATAGTTGTATTCTTTAAAGATGAAAGATGGTGATTCTATTGCACATCATTTAAATTATTTCAATTTGATTCTAAGTCAGTTAGCATATGTATATGTAAATATAGAAGATGAAGATAAATGCATTTTGTTACTTTGTTCTTTACCAAGGTCTTGGGAAAATCTAATTGTTTCTATTAGTGGTAGTCATGCAGATCCTAATATGGAAAATATAATTCCTAATCTCCTATCAGAAGATATGAGGAGGAAGTCTAAAATGGGATCCCAAGATGCCTTGTTTGTAAGAGGTAGGCCTAAGGAAAAGGACCTAAGGGAGACAAGAAAGGAAAGGGTAAGTCCAAAGGACTATCTAAAACTCCTGGTAAGAGTAAGCTAAAGTGTTGGAACTGTGGAAAATCAGTACATGTAAAGATAGATTGTAAGAACAAGAAAAAGAGTTTTGATGCTTCTATAGAGAAATATTTAGATGACGGTAATGATGCATTGATCATTTCATTTAGAACTATTAGTAATGACTCTTGGCTTAATGATTCAGGTTGCTCCTATCATATGACTCCTAACAAGGAGTGGTTCACTAAGTATACTGCATATGATGGAGGGAATGTATTCTTTGGAGATAATATCACAAAAATGATTGTGGGAAAAGGAGAGGTAAAGTTGTGTTTTAGTGTGTTGGAAGATGGTCAGTGCTCCCCTTAGGATTTGTGACATGGACTAACTGCCTCCTATGGATCCATTAACTCTTGCAGTTTTATTTGGCATTAGCAATTCAATATTTTGGTGCAACAACAACTGTGGGCCAACAAGTGGTATCAGAGCCAAAGGTGTCGAGTTAGAATCCCCTTGGGTAATGCTAAGGGGGTTTTGTTGGCAGATGGTTAGTGCTCCCCTCGAGATTCATGACATAGACTAACCGCCTCCCATGGATCCATTAACTCTAGCAGTTGTATCGAGCATTAATAGGTCAATCTATTGGTGCAATGTCAACTATGGGCCAATACAGTGATGGTAGGGTTAAGACCCTTAATGATGTTTTACATATTCCAAGACTTGCTAGAAATCTACTTTTTATATCCAAGTTCAATGATTTTGGAATGCATGTGACATTTGACAAAGGTGGTTGCAGATTGGTGAAAGGGAATATGGTGGTTGGTAAAGGATCTCGGATTGGGAATTTGTTTAAGCTTAATACCTCCAATTTGAATAAATCAGCCAATGTAATTGATGCTAAAAATACATGTATGTTGTGGCACCATAGATTGGGCCAGAATGGTGAAAAAGGTCTTAGGACCATTATTAATAAGAAATTGGTTGATGGTATTCCTGATTATAATATTGGAAAAAATGATTTTTGTGAGCATTGTGGGTTTGGAAAGAAATCTAGATCTTCATTTCCTAATGGAACAAATAAAGCTAAAAGATTATTAGAGATTATTCACTTATATATTATGGGTCCTATGGATATTAACTCTTTTGGAAAATATAGATATTATGTCACATTTATTGATGAAGTCTCAAGATACACTTAGATCTATCTTATGCATAAAAAAATTGATGTGTTCAATAAGTTTAAATAATTTAAGGATTTAGTTGAGAAACAATTAGATCATAAGATAAAAGTGTTGAGATCAGATAATGGTGGTGAATATTGTTCTAAGGAATTTGATGATTATTGTAAGCATGCAAGAATTATGAGACAAAAAACTACTCCATATATACCTCAAAAAAATGGAGTAGCAGAAAGGACGAACCGAACCTTAATGGAAAGAGCTTGGAGTATGTTAAGTAGTGCTAAGCTAGATTGGTGCCTTCGGGTCGAGGCTATAAGTACTTCTTGTTATTTAATCAATAGATCTCCTAGTTAATCTATTGAAGATAAAACCCCTTATGAAATGTGGTTAGGTAGGAAACCTAGTGCTGCACATTTAAGGATCTTTGGCTGTGAGGCTTTTGTTTATGTGCCTAAAGAAAAGTGGTCTAAGTTGGATCCAAAAGAACAAAATTGCATATTCATAGGTTATGGTGAAAATATAAAAGGTTAGAAGCTTTGGAATCCTCTAACCCAAAAAATTACTTTATCTAGAGATGTGATTTTCAAGGAATTTAGATCTTATATAGGAGAAGAACAACCAAAGGAGAAGGATACTTCTCAAATAGTGCATTTTGAGACAAAAATTGAGAAGCATGAAGATGCACATGTTGAAGAACAATTGGATGGATTGGATGAGGCGGGTTCACAGAGTTTTGAGATAGATGCTCATGATGAGAATATTGAGGAAAAAGAACATTTTTTAAGAAGATCCACAAGACAACAAAACCTCATTGATAGGTATAGCCCACTTGATTTCTATTGTATATTTTCTTTGATGAGTACTAATGATGAACCCTGATCTTACAGGGAAGATTTGTCTTCAGATGAGAACAAGCTTTGGTCACAAGCTATGAATGATGAAATGGTTTCTTTGGATACTTGTGACACATGGGATCTTGAGAGTTTTCCCAAAGGAAGAAAGGCCATTGGTTTTAAATGGATTTTTAAAAAGAAAATTGGAGCAGATGGTAATCTCAAAAGGTATAAGGCTAGATTAGTAGCCAAGGGCTACTCCCAAATAGAGGGAGTTGGCTTTAATGAAATATTCTCTCTTGTTGCTAAATTAACTTCTATTAGATTATTTTTATCTATTATTGCTACTCATTATTTTGAGATAGAGAAAATGGATGTGAAAACTTCTTTCTTACATGGGGATCTTGATGACAAGATTTATATGAGGCAACCTAATTATTTTGTGGTAAAAGGAAAATAATTATTGGTTTTTAGGTTAAAGAGATCTTTATATGGATTGAAATAGTCACCTAGAATGTGGTACCAGAAGTTTGATGCTTTTGCATTTAAAATTGGTTATGTTAGGAGTGAGAAAGATCATTTATTTTACATAAAATGTATTGATGATCAGATTTTAATTATTATCTTGTATGTTTATGATATGTTGTTTATTGGTAACAACAATGTAATGATCAAATAATTGAAAAAACAACTCTCTAGCACAATTGAGATGAAAGATCTTGGGGCTGAAAAATATATCCCTGGTATGGAGATCATAAGAGATGGAGGTAACAAAAAAATTTGCTTAATTCAAAGAAACTATGTTGATACTATTTTGAAATGGTTTAACATGCATGATAATAAACCAATTAATATTCCTTTACCAGTTGGCACAAATTTAAGTTTAGACATGGGTCCTAAATCAGATTTTGATGATGAGGAAATGTTTGAAATTCTATATGCTAGTGCAGTTGGTAGTTTGATGTATGCAATGGTCTGTACAAGACCAAACAAATCCCAAGTAGTGGGAGTTCTATGTAGGTTTATGTCTAACACTGGTAAACAAGTGTTTAGATATTTATGAGGTAATTCTAATTACTATTTGGTTTATCATGGTGCTAATGATGTTGGTATTATGCATAGATCATTGGGCATACAGGGTTTTGTTGTTTCAGATTGGGTAGGAGACCTAGATAATTGGAGTTCAACAAGTGGCTTTGTGTTTACTTTGTTTGGAGTTGCAGTTAGTCGGATGAGTAAGAGGTAGACCATAGTTGCTTTGTCCACTATAGAAGTAGAGTACATGACTGCTACACATGCCTCTAAACAGGTAGTTTGGTTATAGAGACTTGGGAAAGGTATTGGTTTTAATTGCAATAAAATTAGACTCGAATGTGATAGTCAAAGTGCTATTTGTTTAGCCAAAAATCCTATGTATTATGATCGTACTAAGCATGTTGATGTTTAGTATCACTTTGAGTGAGAAATGGTTAAGAGTGGGAAGATATTGATTGAGAAAGTTGACACTTTGATCAATGTTGTAGATTATCTTACGAAACCAGTTCCTATAGATAAGTTCTCTTGGTGCAAGAAGGCTATTAGCCTTGGTTCCTATACTTGATTTATGATAATGATTCATTTTTTAGAATAATTGAAATGTATAATTTCAAGTGGGAGAATTTTGGGAATAGATGCCATTTAATTGCAATCCCAAACATATTTCATGTATCTCCTAAGTCCTTGGAAAGTGTTCCCCAACACTAGGATTAGAAAGAGAGTAAATTTTAATGAAATGAACATGTAAATTGACATTTGTGATTATTCCTAAATAATAGGAACATGTGGGGATATCCAAGAAGATCTCCTACAAGATAGGAGCACATGGGGGTACCCACATGGAAGGTGGAACCCACCTTGCTTCAATTAACTATTTGGAGGATTGATAAGACTTAAGTAATGCATGTTTAGATCCTACAAATTAAGGATTGATATTTACATGAGTGGAGTGGCTCTATCAGTTCAGTTATCTTTGTTTGCATGTAGTTATCTTGAGTTGCATGCTAGTTACATGTAGTTGACTTGAGTTTCATGAATAATGACTTCAATTGCATGAAAAATAAAAAGTGGATACTTTTAGTTAAGTGGGGATGATCAATCATCCATGATGTTTGCATGAATTGGTGGAGAGATATGTTTCAGTTAACAAATATTGACTTGGGTCCACCTTGGGTGCCAAAGTTGGCATATTTCAATTAACACCTTTTGGATGAGAAGATATTTACAAGGCTCAGTCAAGTGGGCCCATTCTTGGGTGCCAACTTTGAGGTGAAGTTTACAAGATATATTTTTTACCAAAGTTCAGTTAAGTGTTCAGTTTGGGGCACCCAAATTGAGGAATACTTTTGTTTGACTTCAGATTACAGTGTGGAACTCTACTTTCCCAATCTAGGCATAGATTTTTGCGAGGAGCTTTATCCTCTTATATTGTACAACTCTTATGAGTTTTACATGCTCATATTTTTTTATTAACTACAACAAGTGTATGAGAGTTCTATGAGATTTTATTGTAGGTTGTGAAGAAGGATTGTTGAAGGAAAGGAAGGATATCAATCAAGGATTGATACAATATTATTGTAATCTTGTTCTAAGGTTAAAAATTATAAGCACTATTGATTTTGGTGGATTTTTTTCTCAAAATGGGTTCTCCACTTATATGCTATGCCACTTCTATCTTCTTGTCTTATTCTTTTACAATATTCTATCTCTTTCTACAATTGGTAAAATTGATCTAAACAAATTAATCATACACAAAGAATTGTGACAAAGAACACTTAATTAAATCTATAGTCTCATATCTTTACAAGTTTTAAGCTACAATATTGCCTTCATTTCCAACATCCTCAAGATCTTGAATCTTGCTTGCTTGATTTTCTTGGAGACCTACAAAGGGTTAGCCTTCACAAACAATGATAACACAAACATGCACAAACTAACATATGATTTGACATGATGTTTGGATATTGAATTTCTATAATAAATCCTTGAAATTCTGCTCTTGACTTTTTGGATAACACTCTTAATAATTTCTTGATCATAAAATCCCTGAATTACTATATAGATTTAAAATGATGCAATAACTAGGTACTTGTATGCAATTGTTCTAATTTCCCAAAAAATAAATCTCGATATCTGACATTGGAAAGTTGAATTGTAAATGATAAAGTGTCAACACCAACATATTTGAATTTAGGTCCAACCAAAATAGGGGACAAAGATTCCATAGGGTGTCTCTATACTAGCCCTATTTTCCAAAAAATAAGGTATTAGGGAAAAATATTAGATAAATGCATTTGTTTTATGCTTGTAATTTATCAGTAATTGCTAAAATTAGTCCATGAAATGTATAATTTAGGAAATTAGGGGTTCAATTAGGTCCAATAATAAAAGGGGGAACAAAAAATAGTGTGAAATTGTGAAGGATGAAAATTTTTGATGCTACATTTAGCCCCCACTTTAGTGAGAGTATGAACTTACACTTAGACTCGCATTACAATAGAAAATATATGTGAAGGGGGTTTGATTTTCCAAATGTTGATGAGATAGAATTACTATGGATCTAGGGGGATTGTATATGGATCTAGGGGGAGTATACAATCCCCCAAAATCTAAGATCCCGTGACAAACCAACATAAGAAAAAAGGAACACACACATGGATGAAATATAAAAAGACAACATACACAAACATACATATCAGAAAACACAAAGCATACATGATGAAAACACATAGAAGGCATGTAAAAAGCCACAAAAAATACACAAGGTTAGTACTAAAGGGATTCGAGTCGATAAGGTAAAGAGACCTCAATCTTAAATTATCTCAAATACCTAATGTCATCCATCGAATAAAAGTTAGTTAAAGGAATTATCCCATGAGGACTAGAAATCTTCATTAGACCAAATCACTCATTAGCCACATGGATCCACTTTCTAGCAAGCTATGTTATGCTAGGTGTCCATGCAATATGATGGGGTCCATAAGGCTAACAAGCTGAATTATGCAAGACACTCATGAAACACATAGCTCTACTATCATGTTATGATTGATGGCCATGTTAATAGAAAGGGGGTTCCATAAGGCTAATAGGTTGTTTTATGCTAGAAACCTATGAAACACATAGCACTACTATCAAGAAAGTTGTGTTATGCTCAGTGGCTATGTTAAAAGGGTGCTCAAGTTCACATCCCAACAAGCTCTGTTATGTTGAATCCATGGACTATCTTTCAAAAACCTCAACTCAAGGGGCACACAAAATCTCCTATGAATTCATACAAAAAACTCACCTATGAAGCTGCATAAATGATAAAATCACCTACGAAGGCTCAAAAATGAAAAACTCGCCTACAAAGGTGCAAAAATCACCTATGAAGGTGCATTAAACAAGGAAAAACCTCAAGGGGTGTTATGCACAACATTGCCACAAAAGGTGATTTATAAAATGATAAAGGGGCATTTCTCAATACATGAAGGGTCACACCTTAGGGCATATCACACATGACATCACCACTAAGAGAGGAAAAGTCAAGAAATAAAAGCTCACACCTTAGCGAATACTAGCCATATAATTACCACAAGGGGGGACATCATATGCCAATAAAATTCACACTTATAATATATCATTCCTAATATCACCACAAAGGAGACAAAACATAGATTAAGAAGGCCACACTTCCATTAACAAGGTCACACTTTCTAGGAGATGTATACTATTATCACTAAAAAGGGACCATTTCTTATGCAAATAATAAGTGGGGGAATATATGACCCCATTAAAATGTTAGTGTACTCTCTACACTAATGTTTTAAGGAGATACAAAGGGATCCCTTCTTGGAAGGAATTCACCTAACACAAGGCTACCTAACCTCTTTCCCCCCGAGTGTAGGGACAAAGGTGATCCAAGATGGATGATTGAATGCCACTCCTTATAAGATGAATTATGATTGCATAAAACTTAATTTATACCTCCATGTATGGTAGTGGGTATTGTGTGATACTACAACTACCACATGGAAAGCAACAACAACTAATGCTATTTGTCTTTGGAAAATATTGCATGATTAAGAGAAGATTTTTGTGATTTGTTTGTATTTTGAAGGACAATAGCCAAGACCTTTTGTTTTTTCTTTCATGTTGAGCTCTATGGGGACATGGGTACCTTGTTCTTTTACACCACATCCTTTTCAATTAAAGCCAATTATTTTGAAAATTTGATAGGCTCTTCCATAAATGGCTTCCATTTCTTTCAAGGAAGGTGGTTTTTCATAATAAATTTCATCATGTGCAGATTTGTAATTTGTGTTTTCCCTATTTTTAGTAGTTGTGGAATCAAATGTTTTTGATGATTCAATGATAGATTGTGTAGATATCATTACAAATTTTTTCTCTTTTCCCAATTTTGATGGTGTAATATTGTATTCCCCCATGAATGTAGGTGTAAAATATAATGAACCCAAATCATCATCCAATAACTTTATCATTGATGAAATGCATTCATCTTTGTCTTCAATTTGTAAAGGTTTCACTTTTGAAGTTGGTATCAATGTTCTAAAATGACTCTCTATTCCTATTTCAATTTGTAAGAAAATTTCAGATTTAGCATCAACTTTTATCGTGTAAACCTTTATTTTATATGTGTATTTTATGAAATGATGAAGCATTGAAGGCACTAATTCATATCATAAATCTATGGTGTACCAAAGAGAGGATTATATGAAAGATAATGGGGTATGACATGGATGGGTGTTCGCAATACAAACATACCAACTTTAATAGGTAATATTATCACACCAATCGGTTGTCTACCCATATTATAAAAACCTTTAATTGATAAAGAATCAAGTTGATTAAGGTTTTTCCAACTCTAATTCTATCCAAATAATATTAAAAACATTAAGCCCAAAACCATTATGAATAAGGGTGTGCCTAATCCCAATCTTTCTAATAACAACCATTATCATCAAAGCATCATTTTTTTTTGTTTCTAAAGGGGGTAATTCATCTTAATGAGAAACAATATCAAAATTAGCTTCAATCATAACTTCAAGCAAGGTTTACACATATTTGGTTGAGCACTAGGAGGGACAAAAAAAATCTGCAAATAATTTTGAAGCATTCCATAATAAGCAGGTGATGTTTGAATCAAATTCCACAAGGATATCTTAGTAAGAGTGTTATGAAGTTTCTCAATAAGATTAAATTCCTTACTACTATGTTGTGGGATATTAGGTGTGGGAGGGAGGTATGGCTGAGGCAATGGGATGGATTTTGGAGTTTTATTTGGTTTCTTATTGTTTCTAGTGTTATATGTGTGAGTACCTGTGTGATAACTTGGTTTCTTCGACACATGATTACTAGTGATTTGTTTTGTAAAGTTTAAGATATGGCCATGAGATTTATGAGGTCCTATATAATGAGAGGTGACTTAGAAGGTCCAAAAATTAGAGGATTTTTCGGAGTTCCAATAATTAAAGGAGTCTTAGGAGGTCCAATAATTAAAGGGATCTTAGGAGGTCCAATAATTAAAGGAGATCTAATAGCCAATTGTGCATTCATAATCTGAACATATTTAAATAATTGTTGATGATTTTCAATTCAAGGGGAATTTAATGTTTCCTTAGCATCTTAATTTATGTAATCCATCTTATTGTCTTTTGAAAGAAATGTATCAATGATTTCATCCTCTTATCTGATAATATCTTCCCAAGTAGGAGAGATATTGGGAGAGAAACAAACAAGATTCTCAAGGTACTCAATGATTAGATCTTCTAACACCAAGATACCTTCTTCACAAATAGGAAAGATATTGAAGGAGAAGAAAAAATATGATTCTCATGATTGTCAATTATTATATTCTCTCACAACAATGTATCCTCACAAGTAGGAGAGATAGTGGGAGAGGGATCAATGGAAAACAACAAAAGAGGGCAAATACACTCATTGTGATATTCTTGTAACAAAATTTCCTCAAAATGATTAAGAATATCTCAAAATAGAGAATAAATTATGATAACACAATATTTTTTCACTAAATACATGATGTTATGCCCTATGGATCAAGCTAGCAATGTTTTTAACAAAACAAACAGTTACAAGATAAACAAAATTGCAACAGTAGAAGCATACAAAGAAGTCAAAAATAAAGATATAATAAAAATTTGGTTGAGCTATAAAAATAGGACAAATCCATCCAAGGGAATTTGTGTCCTAGACATGGTTTTGAAAAATTTAAAATTTTGACTATGTATGATACTGTTTAAGGATTTTGGGTTTGTGCGAATAGGTCTAACAGTGAATATTTTTTGTAGAATTTTCTCAATGTATGCCAATGTGATTCAAAATGAAAGTGTGCAACAATGTTGAAAATGTTTGAACAATAAATGTCAATTATGAATGCAATTTCTAGATCTAAAATGCAACAATTGGCTAATTCTAAGATACCAAAATATGAAAATAATGATTTTGATGTAATTTTGAAACAACAATGTAAATTTTCACTTTTTGAGCTAAATGAAAGGTGCCTAAATGGATGTAGTTAAGAATTCTAAATCAACAATCAACAAATTGAGGACATAGAAATAAATATTTGAGAAAAAATTTGTTGAGCCAAAAATAGAAAAGTAAAGCCACCTAATGGTGTGTGTCTTGGATAGGATTTCAGAAAACTAAAAACTTGACCATTTGTTAGACTATTTAAGGGTTTTGTATCTATGTTCAAATAGGTTTTAAACTGTGTATTTTTCTAGAATTTACTCAATTTAAGACAATGTAACTCAAATGCAAATGTGTAACAATTCTTGAACAAAAAATACAATTTTGAATGTAGATCTGACCTAAATGATTGAAACTAATCCTATTGCAACCAATGATGCAATATTATATACAATTTTTTGAATTTTTATGTCTTAAGTGATGCAAAAATGAAATCCTGAGTGAAAAATGCAAAATAATGCAATACAAAACTTAGATCTAGGATGAAATTTTAAAAGGTATATAATGTTAATATGTCAAGTTCAAAAAAATGAAATGTGGAAAAAGGTGATTCTAGGTCTAAATGAAATGGAGCTTAAGATCAATTTCCTTTTTCAAGGGAATCATTAGGATGCAAATAAACAATGTGATTAGATTGACTTTCAACCATGAATGTGAGTCAATCATCCCTAGATTTGCATCCTTGTGGGCCTTGAAAACTGATCATAATTGACTTTCCTTGATTAACCTAATTAAAATTTGTGCCTTAATTTTAAATTACAAGATTCTAACAACTAAGAAACTATAGAAAAAATTCACCAACAAGTCTGAGAAAGGCATATTTATGTGCACCTATCTTGTAAATTTGTTGTCAGCCACAATAGGAGGACTAAGTCACCATAAGGCATCTCTATCCTTGTAGAGATATTTTAGTTCTATTTTCATAGTCCTTTGGTGTCAGATCAGAGCTTCTCAATTCTACCTACAAATTTATTGGATCAATGTCAAATATTTTTGTAGGAGATTTTTCATGAGTTGTCAAGAGGTATGGTTTTGATTGTAACAATGAATAAATGATCTTCAAACTTCCTTCAATATTCTCCAAACTTGAAACCTGCACACTCAAAGAGAGAGGAAGGGTTGTGCCATTTAGGGGCTTGCCTTAGTCAAATCCCGTGTTACTGTTTCCACTTCCACAATGGTAATGTCAATGATAAAAAGATAAATGATAGGAGGGAATGATGAATCAACAAAGTGTTACAACTCATCACCCTTCAATAGCTTCCTTGAAGGACTAAATGTTGGTGTAATTAATTATTTAATTACACTTACATACATTTACTTAGGCATCATATTTAATTAATTCCTAGGTTGCATTTACTAGGTATTAGTTAATAATGGGATCATTCCCCTTTCCATGGATTTAGGAGACAAGATTCCTTCTAGAATATCATCTAGAACTTATCTCAATCAATTCATCATTCCCTAGGTAGTTAGTTAGGGTTTACATGTTATCACATGTTGTTAGATCAAGACACACGGAAACATCATAATGCATCTTGTATCTCAACCTTTACTATATAAGGAAGGGTCTTGTACATTTATAAATCATTCTATATCAATATCAATCTCAATTTGCATGCCTAAGTTGCAACACTTTCTATGTGGGTGAATTTCTTCTTGGAAAATATCTTTCGAAGTATGTGTAACTTTATTGGATGATTCAACATCCATAATTTCTACATGGTGTCAAAGCTTTTCCATTGAAGGTTCATCTCAGGATCAATAAATTTGGACTAAAGAGATTCATTGTAGGCTACTTGGTTCCACCCGAGGAAAAAGATTATTTTTGGAGTAGATTGAGTCCAATTTGAGCTCATCATTGTCTTCAGAAGGCCTCAAAACCCTAGGATCGCTTGTTTATTCATTAAAATCAGATACATCAACCCAAGGGCCATCAACGGTATTTTTAGGGTTTGCAAAATCAAATAGTATGATCTATACAATTTCTAGTAAAAAAATCATCCCTGTCAATTGTACTCTATGGAAACAAAAATTAGTTGAAAGTCATTTTGCTTTTTTCAAAAAGTCAAGGCTTTTTATATAGTTTTTGGAAAAAATGAGAATCTAGAGAGACCTGCTATTTTAATCAATAGTCGACATAAGGGTTTTATTTTCAGCAGCCATGTAATATTTCATATTATCTCCATTGACATATTTTATATTTTTCAGCATTTGATATATATTTTGTTGAATATTTAAAATCAACATTTAAAAATTTGAATTTCTTTTGCATTATTCATTTTTTTTAATTTGTTGAATCGAAGTTTGCATACAAAGACTCGTCGGCTGCAATAAGTTCTTATTTGAAGGGAGTACTATCTATTGGCCACTTGGGCCTACTACCATGTCATCACCAGTCATCCTCCATCAGGCTCATACATTGCCGACATTCATTTGGTTCCCATCGTCGACTCGTTCACTCACCACCATCGACCATTCACTATCAACAACCCCAAAAGAGCCCTCACACTCTCAAGATCCTAGTTCCATTAAGAACCATGGGGACTACTAACTTCAGGTGGCACTGCCCAAGAACCCTCTACTCCATTTTGTTTTTCCACTCTGACGCTATCCAATTTGGTAGAGATTTTTTTTAACTGCCAAGTCTAGCCGAGGTCATATCAAGACCTATAGGCCAGATTTTTTTGCTCAGGTGCTTAATTTTTTGTACCTATTCAACCTATAGGCTAGTTTTTTTCAAATCACTATAACATTTCATCAAGTTATCAAAAATCAGCAAATGAGATACTGTTGGAAAGGTAATTCACTGCACTATCTAGTAGTGCCATCTATTTTGTAAAAAAATTCTGCTAAAAGAAGCTCCACTCAATTGAAGATGAAAGCCTAATTTGGACTCAAAAGCCAATATCTTCCAATCAAATTGTCAAAATTTTGTGATTCCAGTAGTAGTAAGAAGGTATTACAATGCTTTTCTCATCAGTCCTTTCCTTTCATTTAGTTTCAGCTCCAAGTGATTTTCTTTGGTCTTTTTCCATTTTGAGCATTTTCATCATTACTTGGATATCCTGAAGATTTGAGAAAGGTTTTTTCTTTAAGGGACATTGTTTCAGCTGTACATTATATTTAGAAGTTTCTATTTGTTGGTGAAGGTCAATATAAATGTCACATTAGAGATTTGTCATAATTTTCTATGGGGTTTTCATGTCATTCTTTACTAATCATGTTGGGAAAGAGAAACTATAGACAATGGAGAGATTTCCTTATCAACTTGTTGGCTCATAGTTGGTGTTGCACCAAAATATCGACCTACCAATGCTCGATACAACTGTGGGAGTTAATGGATCCATGAGAGGCAATTAGTCCATGCCACAAATATCGACGCGAGTGCTAACCATCTTCCAAAAAAATCCCCCTCAGTGTTACCTGAGGGGATTCAAACCCAATACCTTTGGCTCTGATACTTGTTGGCCCATAGTTGTCATTGCACCAAAATATTGACCTATCAATGCCTAATACAACTACTAGAGTTAACAGATCCATGGGAGGTAGTTAGTCCATGTAACGAATCCTGAGGGGAGAGTTGACCATCTACCAACACAAACATCTTTAGTCACTTCACTTGTTGCCACATTTGTATGGTTTGGTTCCCCTCCTGATAATTGTATCCAAAAATTTGATTGGAATTGTCAAAGGTATGGTGTTCTAAGGATTATTGCAATGCATGTTGTTGATGATGTTTTAAAAAATATTGATCATTGTGATTGTCCTCACAATCTTTAGAATAAGATTTGGGAGGTATATGGAGATCCTAACACTCAACCATTCCCAAATGATCATGATTTTGAATTTCATTTTCCTCTTCGTTCTTTAGATCAAATACCCCATGATAATATAGTTATGCAGGAGTTTGTTTGTTTGGAATACTTTGAATCTTCCGAAGAGGTTGATAAGGTTTCTTCAAATGCCCCTTCTTCTCCATCATAGATAATTGTTATACCTTCACATTTAGGGACTCCTTGTCCAAATTCATTGATTGAGGCTTCTATCATTCCTCTTCATCAAGACATATTCAGTTTTCCTGACTTTGAATCATAGGATGGCTTTGTTTTAGGTATTAAAAATTGACTACCTCTACAGGTTTGGAAGAAATTCTTGACGGGATGTATCTCCTCTATGCAGATTCTACTTTGGAGAGCCTTCTTGAGTTTCCACATTATTTTGTTTCAACCATGATTGGGGATCTTGAGAATACCTTGGAGGCACTTGATTCCTCTTCAGAGATTTCCTATTTGAGACTTCTTCCCTCCCATTTCATTATGGAGTTGAGGTTTCTTTAGCATCTACCATTGGATTGGATTCAATATTATCTCAATGGTTTTGAGGACACTTCATTATGGGGGGAAATCTAGTCTCCATATATTCATTCAATGAAAGGATCACTATACTGGGTCATCTTTGGATCTTGTTCAACATCATTTTTTGCATTGACTTGGTTTTTACCTTCTTCATTAATTATGCATGTACTTGATTTGATTGTGGCATCATCATCTTCCTTGGGCAAGGATACACATGAGAATTTTTTAGAGGCATCATCATCCATATTCATCCTTTCTTCCTTCAATTCCTATCTAGAATGGGAAGCTTCCCTATATTTCTATTTGGTTTTGTTTCTTTTAAAAGGAAGATAATTTGTTTGTCGACATTGGATTATGTTTTAACTTCAAGAACTTACCAATTTTGTAGGTTATTATACATTATGAGGGGATATATAGTCTCTTTCTCTCCTATGGGGAGGCTAGTGATTGTATTGTATCTATGTGATGAATAATGTACTTGGGGGGTATCATGGAGTCCTCCATCCTTCCTCAGTTATCTATATTTCATCTCCTTTTTGGAGAGGGGTTTTTTTCCCATTGGGTTTTCCCCTTTGCTTTGTTTGTGGGAGATTAGTTGCATTTAATTTTCATTTGTAAATGGGTACCTAAAATGGCCATCATGTAGTTGGGACCCATCATTCCATCATTGCATTTTTATTTCCTCCCTAAGTTGCACTTATGGGGGTTGTTGGTGTAATTAATTATTTAATTACAGTTACATATGTTTACTTAGGCATCATATTTAATTAATTCCTAGGTTGAATTTACTAGGTATTAGTTAATAATGGGATAATTCCCCTTTCCATGTCTTTAGGATATAAGATTCCTTCTAGAATATCATCTAGAACCTATCTCAATCAGTTCATCATTCCCTAGGTAGTTAGTTAGGGTTTACATTTTGTCACATGTTATTAGATCAAGACACATGGAAACATCATAATGCATCTTGTATCTCAACCTTTCCTATATAAGGAAGGGCCTTGTACATTTTTAAATCATTCTAGATCAATATCAATCTCAATTTGCATGCCTAAGTTGCAACACTTTATGTGTGGGTGAATTTATTCTTGGCAAAGATACTTTGAAGTATGAACAACTTTATTGGATGATTCAACATCCATAACTTCTACACTAGTCATGTACATCTCCTCAAGGTATTGGATCTTTCTTTCTTGATTTTCTTGGAGACCTACAAAGGGTTAGCCTTCACAAATAATGATAACATAAACATGCATAAAATCACATATGATTTAACATGATGTTTGGATCTTGAATTGGTACAATAAATCCTTGAAATACTAGATGCTACTCTTATCTTATTGGATAACACTCTTGATAGTTTATTGATCATAAACTCTCCAACTTGCTAGATAGATTTCAAATGACCAAATAACTAGATATTTATATGCAATTATTCTCATTTCCCACAAATTAAATCCTGATAGCCAACTTTGGAAACTTTAATTGTAAATGATAAAGTGTCAACACCAACATATTTGAATTTGGGGCTAGCCAAAATAGGGGGACAAATCCACCATAGGGCATCTTTGTCCCAACCCTATTTTCCAAAAAATAAGGTGTCAAGGGAAAAGTATTAGATAAATGCATTTGTTTTTAGCTTGCAATTTATCATCAATTGTTAAAATTAGGTCATGGAATGCATAATTTAGAAAATTAGAGGTTTAATTAGGTCCAATAATTAAAGGGGGAGAAAAACATAGTGTTAAATTGTCAAGGATGACAATTTTTGATACTACAAGTACTATGCACTTGTGATATGAATTTGAAGCTAATTTTTTAGGACATTGTTGCCCTAGGCGACTGTCCTAGTAGAGGAATTTTGGATTTGATTTCACAATCCCCTAGAGCTAGATCAGAGCCTTCCTTTCCCAATTGTCGTACTATCAAATCTTCATCTAAATCCAAGATAACTGAGTTTTTGTATGTTGTCAAGGTGTAGGATTTGAATGAAATGATGAAAAAATGACCTTCAAAATTCTCTCAATCTTATGTAGATATAAAACCTTCACATTCAAGGAGAGAGGAAGGGTTGTTCTATATAGGGTTTTGCCTCAATCAAACCCTGTCTTGTTGTTTCCATCTCCACAATGGTAATGTCAATGAAAGAGAGCTTATCCTTTTCAGGGATAGAGGCTAAATGATAAAATAAATGATTAATCACCAATGGACTCCAACTCACTACTCAAAATGGATTCCTTGAAGGAATGAAGTCATGCACATCTCCTCAAGCCTTGATTGTGTTGGAATGTGTCAAGTTTCCTCCTCAAGATTTATGGCATGGTTTAATAGCCTATCGTTGGTCCTTATTTAGGATGGTAGTGGTTTCCTAAATAGGTGCACCTTTTGGGAAAAAAGGCCATCTCAACTTCTAATAAGTGCTACTAGATAAAGTTCATGGGTTTGAATCCCCTTGGGTAACCTTGAGGGGCAGATTTTTGAAACATGTCCAACATCTTCCCTTGAGATTCATGACATGGCTTAACAACCTCATACTAGTCCTTATATGGTATGGTAGGGATTTCCTAAACAGGTGCACCTTTTGGAAAAAATGGCTAGCTCAACTTACAATAGATTGTTGTTGGCTTGATTTTCTTGAAGACTTGCAATCGTTAGATCTCACAAACAATATGATAACGTAAACATGAACATAATCACATACACTTTGACATGATGCTTCGATATTGAATTGTTGCAATAAACCTGCCCTTGTCTGCTCTTGATTTTCTTTCTAATTCTCTTGATAATGCTTGATCAATATTTCTCCTTAGCCTTCTTGTTATATTTTAAATGATAAAATAAATATGAATTCATATTTAATTATTCTAATTTATTAAAAATTAAGTCTCAATTTCTGACATCTAACATTTGAAATTTAAATAATAATTTTTTTGTTGGAAGAATGAAGATCATATCCCTTGTTAACAGTTTTGTTGTCACAGATGTCACCATGCTATATGAGTTACAACTGCAAGACTCTAAGTCATACCAATCCGGTATTCTGAACTAGTAATACAGAACTAGCCTCTGGTATTTTTATTTGGAATCCTCTCCAATAAATTGTTGCTACTTAAGTTTTTGGGAGATAGTCTATGACTAAGAAATGCATACATTGATAAGAGCTCATGAGTGCAGTTGTTTGTGGTTATCTTCGGTATCATTTTTTGCCTTGGCTATTAGGTCTATTACTGGATGACCTATCAAATGGATAAAGATGTAATGGATTATTTTTTTTTTGTATAATCCATGCTGATAGCTATAGTGTGCCACATGTTTGGATTATCAATTGAGAAGATTTTTCAAGCCGACTTGATTATAATCCTTGACAATCAAATATATATACAAGATACTTTTATAGAGTTGGATATAGAGATGAATGAATGGTGTTGAAAGCCGAATATTAGTGAATACATATAGAAGTGAAAGAGTAGTGTGATGCTAGCATGCAAATTTCTTGAAGACTTCTAAAGAAACTAAATCTCTGCACTTGAGGGTGTATTTCTATAATTCGATATGGTGGTTATCAATCTGTTTTTCATTTTGTAGGTAGTGAGCCTCCATTTTGAATGGATTAATCCTCACCATGGTTTCCTGCTCTAAATTTTCCATGAAAAATTATGGTGTCTCTTGTGCATTGTGTTCATATTTTGTTGATGATTCTTCTTATCTTAATAATTGTATGTTCTAGATTGATTGGATGGTATCTGTTCAATAATTTTAAGTATATAATGATTCACCCCCCATCTCTCTCAGTATATTGGATATTTAACAATTGGTATCAGAGCTTGGTTCCTCTGGAGAAGTCTAACAACTTGAGAGAGATCTTGAAGATTGAACAGATGGAGGATAATGCAGAACTCCGGACTGCTCTTGATGATCTAGGAAAAGCTGAAAATGAGAATAAAGATTTGAAAGAGAATCTTGATGAGGTGAATGAGTATTGAATTGTTGCAATAAACCTGCCCTTGTCTGCTCTTGATTTTCTTTCTAATTCTCTTGATAATGCTTGATCAATATTTCTCCTTAGCCTTCTTTTTATATTTTAAATGATAAAATAAATATGAATTCATATTTAATTATTCTAATTTATTAAAAATTAAGTCTCAATTTCTGACATCTAACATTTGAAATTTAAATAATAATTTTTTTGTTGGAAGAATGAAGATCATATCCCTTGTTAACAGTTTTGTTGTCACAGATGTCACCATGCTATATGAGTTACAACTGCAAGACTCTAAGTCATACCAATCCGGTATTCTGAACTAGTAATACAGAACTAGCCTCTGGTATTTTTATTTGGAATCCTCTCCAATAAATTGTTGCTACTTAAGTTTTTGGGAGATAGTCTATGACTAAGAAATGCATACATTGACAAGAACTCATGAGTGCAGTTGTTTGTGGTTATCTCCGGTATCATTTTTTGCCTTGGCTATTAGGTCTATTACTGGACGACCTATCAAATGGATAAAGATGTAATGGATTAATTTTTTTTTGTATAATCCATGCTGATAGCTATAGTGTGCCACATGTTTGGATTATCAATTGAGAAGATTTTTCAAGCCGACTTGATTATAATCCTTGACAATCAAATATATATACAAGATACTTTTATAGAGTTGGATATAGAGATGAATGAATGGTGTTGAGCGAATATTAGTAGATTACATATAGAAGTGAAAAGGGCGAAGTGTGATCTGCTAGCATGCAAAATTTCTTGAACTACAAAGAAACTAAATCTGCACTTGAGGTGTATTTCTATCAATTCATTATGGTGGTTATCCAATCTGTTTTTTCATTTTTGTAGGTAGTGAGCCTCCCATTTTAGATAGTTAATCCTCACCATGGTTTTTCCTACTCTAAGTTTTCCATGAAAAAATTATGGTGTCTCTTGTGCATTGTGTTCATATTTTGTTGATGATTCTTCTTATCTTAATAATTGTATGTTCTAGATTGATTGGATGGTATCTGTTCAATAATTTTAAGTATATAATGATTCACCCCCCATCCCTCTCAGTATATTGGATATTTAACAATTGGTATCAGAGCTTGGTTCCTCTGGAGAAGTCTAACAACTTGAGAGAGATCTTGAAGATTGAATAGATGGAGGATAATGCAGAACTCCGGACTGCTCTTGATGATCTAGGAAAAGCTGAAAATGAGAATAAAGATTTGAAAGAGAATCTTGATGAGGTGAATGAATATTGAATTGTTGCAATAAACCTGCCCTTGTCTGCTCTTGATTTTCTTTCTAATTCTCTTGATAATGCTTGATCAATATTTCTCCTTAGCCTTCTTGTTATATTTTAAATGATAAAATAAATATGAATTCATATTTAATTATTCTAATTTATTAAAAATTAAGTCTCAATTTCTGACATCTAACATTTGAAATTTAAATAATAATTTTTTTGTTGGAAGAATGAAGATCATATCCCTTGTTAACAGT
Source organism: Sequoiadendron giganteum (assembly GCA_007115665.2). NCBI lineage: Eukaryota > Viridiplantae > Streptophyta > Pinopsida > Cupressales > Cupressaceae > Sequoiadendron > Sequoiadendron giganteum. Next base: position 955,078,507 of record CM021100.1, read on the forward strand.
TTTGTTGTCACAGATGTCACCATGCTATATGAGTTACAACTGCAAGACTCTAAGTCATACCAATCCGGTATTCTGAACTAGTAATACAGAACTAGCCTCTGGTATTTTTATTTGGAATCCTCTCCAATAAATTGTTGCTACTTAAGTTTTTGGGAGATAGTCTATGACTAAGAAATGCATACATTGAAAAGAACTCATGAGTGCAGTTGTTTGTGGTTATCTCCGGTATCATTTTTTGCCTTGGCTATTAGGTCTATTACTGGACGACCTATCAAATGGATAAAGATGTAATGGATTAATTTTTTTTTGTATAATCCATGCTGATAGCTATAGTGTGCCACATGTTTGGATTATCAATTGAGAAGATTTTTCAAGCCGACTTGATTATAATCCTTGACAATCAAATATATATACAAGATACTTTTATAGAGTTGGATATAGAGATGAATGAATGGTGTTGAGCGAATATTAGTAGACTACATATAGAAGTGAAAAGGGCGAAGTGTGATCTGCTAGCATGCAAAATTTCTTGAACTACAAAGAAACTAAATCTGCACTTGAGGTGTATTTCTATCAATTCATTATGGTGGTTATCCAATCTATTTTTTCATTTTTGTAGGTAGCGAGCCTCCCATTTTAGATAGTTAATCCTCACCATGGTTTTTCCTACTCTAAGTTTTCCATGAAAAAATTATGGTGTCTCTTGTGCATTGTGTTCATATTTTGTTGATGATTCTTCTTATCTTAATAATTGTATGTTCTAGATTGATTGGATGGTATCTGTTCAATAATTTTAAGTATATAATGATTCACCCCCCCTCCCTCTCAGTATATTGGATATTTAACAATTGGTATCAGAGCTTGGTTCCTCTGGAGAAGTCTAACAACTTGAGAGAGATCTTGAAGATTGAACAGATGGAGGATAATGCAGAACTCCGGACTGCTCTTGATGATCTAGGAAAAGCTGAAAATGAGAATAAAGATTTGAAAGAGAATCTTGATGAGGTGAATGAATATTGAATTGTTGCAATAAACCTGCCCTTGTCTGCTCTTGATTTTCTTTCTAATTCTCTTGATAATGCTTGATCAATATTTCTCCTTAGCCTTCTTGTTATATTTTAAATGATAAAATAAATATGAATTCATATTTAATTATTCTAATTTATTAAAAATTAAGTCTCAATTTCTGACATCTAACATTTGAAATTTAAATAATAATTTTTTTGTTGGAAGAATGAAGATCATATCCCTTGTTAACAGTTTTGTTGTCACAGATGTCACCATGCTATATGAGTTACAACTGCAAGACTCTAAGTCATACCAATCCGGTATTCTGAACTAGTAATACAGAACTAGCCTCTGGTATTTTTATTTGGAATCCTCTCCAATAAATTGTTGCTACTTAAGTTTTTGGGAGATAGTCTATGACTAAGAAATGCATACATTGATAAGAGCTCATGAGTGCAGTTGTTTGTGGTTATCTTCGGTATCATTTTTTGCCTTGGCTATTAGGTCTATTACTGGATGACCTATCAAATGGATAAAGATGTAATGGATTATTTTTTTTTTGTATAATCCATGCTGATAGCTATAGTGTGCCACATGTTTGGATTATCAATTGAGTAAGATTTTTCTGCTTCTAATTGATTATAATCCTTTGACAATCAAATATATATACAAGATACTTTTATAGAGTTGATATAGAGATGAATGAATGGTGTTGAGCTTAATATTAGTAGACTACATATAGAAGTGAAAAGGGCTATGTGACTGCTAGCATGCAAAATTTCCTTGAACTATTAAAAGAAACCAAATCAAGACTCTGAGGTATCAATTCATTAGTGGTGGTTATCCAACTGCTTTTTCATTTTGTAGGTAGTGAGCCTCCCATTTTAGATAGTTAACTCTCACCATGGTTTTCTCCACTCTAAGTTTTCTCCATGAAAAATTATGGTGTCTCTTGTGCATTGTGTTCATATTTTGTTGATGATTCTTCTTATCTTAATAATTGTATGTTCTAGATTGATTGGATGGTATCTGTTCAATAATTTTAAGTATATAATGATTCACCCCCCATCTCTCTCAGTATATTGGATATTTAACAATTGGTATCAGAGCTTGGTTCCTCTGGAGAAGTCTAACAACTTGAGAGAGATCTTGAAGATTGAACAGATGGAGGATAATGCAGAACTCCGGACTGCTCTTGATGATCTAGGAAAAGCTGAAAATGAGAATAAAGATTTGAAAGAGAATCTTGATGAGGTGAATGAGTATTGAATTGTTGCAATAAACCTGCCCTTGTCTGCTCTTGATTTTCTTTCTAATTCTCTTGATAATGCTTGATCAATATTTCTCCTTAGCCTTCTTTTTATATTTTAAATGATAAAATAAATATGAATTCATATTTAATTATTCTAATTTATTAAAAATTAAGTCTCAATTTCTGACATCTAACATTTGAAATTTAAATAATAATTTTTTTGTTGGAAGAATGAAGATCATATCCCTTGTTAACAGTTTTGTTGTCACAGATGTCACCATGCTATATGAGTTACAACTGCAAGACTCTAAGTCATACCAATCCGGTATTCTGAACTAGTAATACAGAACTAGCCTCTGGTATTTTTATTTGGAATCCTCTCCAATAAATTGTTGCTACTTAAGTTTTTGGGAGATAGTCTATGACTAAGAAATGCATACATTGACAAGAACTCATGAGTGCAGTTGTTTGTGGTTATCTTCGGTATCATTTTTTGCCTTGGCTATTAGGTCTATTACTGGACGACCTATCAAATGGATAAAGATGTAATGGATTAATTTTTTTTTGTATAATCCATGCTGATAGCTATAGTGTGCCACATGTTTGGATTATCAATTGAGAAGATTTTTCAAGCCGACTTGATTATAATCCTTGACAATCAAATATATATACAAGATACTTTTATAGAGTTGGATATAGAGATGAATGAATGGTGTTGAGCGAATATTAGTAGACTACATATAGAAGTGAAAAGGGCGAAGTGTGATCTACTAGCATGCAAAATTTCTTGAACTACAAAGAAACTAAATCTGCACTTGAGGTGTATTTCTATCAATTCATTATGGTGGTTATCCAATCTGTTTTTTCATTTTTGTAGGTAGTGAGCCTCCCATTTTAGATAGTTAATCCTCACCATGGTTTTTCCTAATTTAAGTTTTCCATGAAAAAATTTATAGTGTCTCTTGTGCATTGTGTTCATATTTTGTTGATGATTCTTCTTATCTTTTAATAATTGTATGTTCTAGATTGATTGGATGGTATCTGCTCAATAATTTTAAGTATATAATGATTCATTCCCCCATCCTCTCAAGATATTGATATTATTTAATAAATTGTATCGAGCTTGGTTCCTCCTGGAGCAAGTCTAACAACTTGAGAGAGATCTTGAAGATTGAATAGATGGAGGATAATGCTAACTCCTGACCGCCTTTTGATGATCTAGGAAAGTTTAAAAATGAGAATAAAAGATTTTTGAAAGTAGAATCTGATGAGGCAGAATGAATATTGAATTGTTGCAATAAACCTGCCCTTGTCTGCTCTTGATTTTCTTTCTAATTCTCTTGATAATGCTTGATCAATATTTCTCCTTAGCCTTCTTGTTATATTTTAAATGATAAAATAAATATGAATTCATATTTAATTATTCTAATTTATTAAAAATTAAGTCTCAATTTCTGACATCTAACATTTGAAATTTAAATAATAATTTTTTTGTTGGAAGAATGAAGATCATATCCCTTGTTAACAGTTTTGTTGTCACAGATGTCACCATGCTATATGAGTTACAACTGCAAGACTCTAAGTCATACCAATCCGGTATTCTGAACTAGTAATACAGAACTAGCCTCTGGTATTTTTATTTGGAATCCTCTCCAATAAATTGTTGCTACTTAAGTTTTTGGGAGATAGTCTATGACTAAGAAATGCATACATTGAAAAGAACTCATGAGTGCAGTTGTTTGTGGTTATCTCCGGTATCATTTTTTGCCTTGGCTATTAGGTCTATTACTGGACGACCTATCAAATGGATAAAGATGTAATGGATTAATTTTTTTTTGTATAATCCATGCTGATAGCTATAGTGTGCCACATGTTTGGATTATCAATTGAGAAGATTTTTCAAGCCGACTTGATTATAATCCTTGACAATCAAATATATATACAAGATACTTTTATAGAGTTGGATATAGAGATGAATGAATGGTGTTGAGCGAATATTAGTAGACTACATATAGAAGTGAAAAGGGCGAAGTGTGATCTGCTAGCATGCAAAATTTCTTGAACTACAAAGAAACTAAATCTGCACTTGAGGTGTATTTCTATCAATTCATTATGGTGGTTATCCAATCTCATTTTTGTAGGTAGCGAGCCTCCCATTTTAGATAGTTAATCCTCACCATGGTTTTTCCTACTCTAAGTTTTCCATGAAAAAATTATGGTGTCTCTTGTGCATTGTGTTCATATTTTGTTGATGATTCTTCTTATCTTAATAATTGTATGTTCTAGATTGATTGGATGGTATCTGTTCAATAATTTTAAGTATATAATGATTCAATTCTCCTCCTCAAGATATTTGGATATTTCCTTAACACCACTGCATTTGGTCTTCGAGGAAGTCTAACAACCTGAGAGAGATCTTGAAGATTGAATGCATGGAGGATAAATGCAACCCGACCGCCTTTGATGATCTAGGAAAAGCCGAATGAGAATAAAGATTCTGAAAGAGAATCTGATGAGGTGAATGAATATCGAATTGTTGCAATAAACTCCTAGCTCCTTGTCTCCATATTTCCTTTGATTTTCTAATTCTTGATAATGCTTGATCAATATTCTCTCTCTAGCCTCTTGTTATATTTTAAATGATAAATAAATATGAATCTACATTTAATTATTCTAATTTATTAAAAATTAAGCCCAACTTCTGACATCTTAACATTTTGAAATTTAAAATAATAATTTTTGCTGAAGAATGGAAGACTACATCCCTTTGGTTAATAGCTTTGTTACTACTGCATGCTCATGCTATATATGAGTTACAACTGCAAGACTCTAAGTCATACCAATCCGGTATTCTGAACTAGTAATACAGAACTAGCCTCTGGTATTTTTATTTGGAATCCTCTCCAATAAATTGTTGCTACTTAAGTTTTTGGGAGATAGTCTATGACTAAGAAATGCATACATTGAAAAGAACTCATGAGTGCAGTTGTTTGTGGTTATCTCCGGTATCATTTTTTGCCTTGGCTATTAGGTCTATTACTGGACGACCTATCAAATGGATAAAGATGTAATGGATTAATTTTTTTTTGTATAATCCATGCTGATAGCTATAGTGTGCCACATGTTTGGATTATCAATTGAGAAGATTTTTCAAGCCGACTTGATTATAATCCTTGACAATCAAATATATATACAAGATACTTTTATAGAGTTGGATATAGAGATGAATGAATGGTGTTGAGCGAATATTAGTAGACTACATATAGAAGTGAAAAGGGCGAAGTGTGATCTGCTAGCATGCAAAATTTCTTGAACTACAAAGAAACTAAATCTGCACTTGAGGTGTATTTCTATCAATTCATTATGGTGGTTATCCAATCTGTTTTTTCATTTTTGTAGGTAGTGAGCCTCCCATTTTAGATAGTTAATCCTCACCATGGTCTTTCCTACTCTAAGTTTTCCATGAAAAAATTATGGTGTCTCTTGTGCATTGTGTTCATATTTTGTTGATGATTCTTCTTATCTTAATAATTGTATGTTCTAGATTGATTGGATGGTATCTGTTCAATAATTTTAAGTATATAATGATTCACCCCCCCTCCCTCTTAGTATATTGGATATTTAACAATTGGTATCAGAGCTTGGTTCCTCTGGAGAAGTCTAGCAACTTGAGAGAGATCTTGAAGATTGAACAGATGGAGGATAATGCAGAACTCCGGACTGCTCTTGATGATCTAGGAAAAGCTGAAAATGAGAATAAAGATTTGAAAGAGAATCTTGATGAGGTGAATGAATGTTTCTAGAAGTTAAAGGAGAAATTAAGGAAGTTCAAAGAGAGACATAGATAACTCAGTGACCAATTGAAACAAGAAAATGAAGGCATTACCGGATTGAAGCTGCAAGTGGAAGAAAACAAAAGAATTGAAGAATATATGAATACATAAATAAAGAACAAGTCTGATGAACGTTCCAAACTTGAGCAAGAAGTAGTAAATCTAAGAGCAGAATTGAAAAAGGAAAAAATATGTGAGGATAATTTCAAGATGAGCTCGATGAACTGATTGCTGGACATAAACCCTCTAAAGATAAAGGAGGACTAGGATTGGAAACAAGTGAAAGTTCTAAAGCAACAAAAGACCAAAAGACTCAAGAAAACGGAAAACAGAAAAGGAATCAAGGAAGAAAATTACCTATTAGACAACCAAATGCACAAAGGTACACATATTTCAATGGCACTTATTTCTCTTGCAACAAGTTTGGGCACAAGGAAATTGAATGTAGAAGTAGGATGAATTAGTATTTTGGTGCTTTCCCCAAACAATGTTATGCCTACAAAAATCTTGGACATAGAGCTAGTGAATGCAAAACTCAGATGATGAACTGGTTTAATGGACGAAGGATGAATCAATCCTTTGTTGGCTATTGCTATACATGTTAGAGTAAAGGTCTTAACTTAATTATATTGATTAAGTTACCTTTATTCCCTTCTTAAGATTTCACGTTAGTTTGCATAAAGTGACATTTAATAATTATATTAATTATTAAACGTTATCCTATTAGGGCTTCTATTAGGGTTTTTCCTATTAGGGTTTTATTAGGGTTTGCATGATCTCCTTTTTATAAGGATTGATCCCATTGTATTTCATATCAATTCATTCTCTCATTCTCTTTGATATATACATTTTCAGTTTTCAGAGAACCCTTGCTTGTTTGTCTCCATCTCTTCTTTTGTGACAGGTTATTTGCATCCAGGTGATCTTTGGGATTTGTGGTGTTATATTTTCTCAACTCCTACATGGTATCAGAGCTCCACACTTGCTACTTCCTATTCTTGTTGTGAAGATTCTTGGAGCTTCAAGGGTTTGGGGCTTGTTTTCTTGATCTAGGGCACACCTGCAATTTTGAAGCATTTTCAGCTCAAACGAACATTGCCATTGTGTCCGCAGCGGTCCAAAACCCCTGAATCGACTGTCCATTCATTCTTTTTGGACAAAGTCGAAATCTGAGGCAAAATTTTTTTTGCAAATACGGCCGTACGGCCATCCCTGCCTAGTAAATTTATTTTCGAAAAAAAATTTCCGCCTTCTATTTTCTGTGTAATTTTCGGCCAAATTTTTATTGGTAAAATTAGTTAATGAAATTTTTGTTTAGATTTTTTTATTGAAAAAAATCAAAAAAACAAAAAAAAGGCAAAAAAATCAAACGCTTTTTTACGGCTTGCAGGCCGGCTCGCCTGTGGGCTCCCTGCGCAGATAGGGACGGTACCTCAGGGTACCGCTGCCTGTCCTTACGACAGGTGGTGGCCCTTGGGCACCGCCCCCACCTGCAATGGACGGTACCACATGGGTACCGCCTTGCCATATTGGCAGGTGGCGGCCCATGCGGGACCCACCCTCTGTGTTTTTTTAAAAAAAAAATTTACAAATAAAAAACAATGTATTTTTTAATGATTTTTAAAAAAAAAATCAACATGTTTTTTTAATATAAAAAACAATTTTTTCAAAAATAAGCCAAATTATGCATTTACAGTGACGTTCGTTTGGCCGTCAAATTTGACACAGTGTTTTTGCTGCAACGGCCGTATGATCGTCAAATTTAACCCAGCACTGGTTTTTTCCCTCTTTGGAGCTGATTTATTCCGAAGGCCGTAACTTGGGCATACGATATCATTTTTTGGCAAACAAGATATCGTCGAAAAGCTAGTTTTCTCATCTTTCCAGTGGTGTGGGTCTCATCACTTTTTGTTTCCATTGGTGCATTCTACAACCAGTTGAAGACAAAGGGGCTATTTTCAGTCTCAAGCTCATAACTTTTGATCAGTTTCTCTGTTTTTCACAATCTCAACGGTGTTGGAACCATATTTCTGAGCTCTTCAGTTTCATCCATGCCATTTTTCCAGATTTCACTCTAGGTATCTTTTATTCAGTTATTTGTGTTTTCACACTCTGGTTGATTACCTGGACATATTTGCTCTTGGAAACTTTTTGTTCACATGGGATACTTTGTTCTTGGTTGTTCTTCATGTATTTCCAGCATTTTGTCCTTTAAGGACATTTTGAGTATCATTTGTAAGCAATATTTTATGTAAACGCACTGAGATAAAGTGCCACACTATTGTACATGCATCTTTTGGAGATTTTGCACATAAGGTTGTGCCATATTGTGTACTCACACTGATATTATAAAGTGCCATGAGGGGTTGTGTAGTTTGCCTTTGTTTTGCCATCACATCTTTGTCCAGTGAGTATCCCTCCATGACGACAATGAATCCATACCATGGGGGGGTTGTGTAGTTTGCCTTTGTTTGCCATCACACCTTTGTCCGGTGAGTGTCCCTCCACGACGACCATGGATCCATATGATTCCAACCTCATGCATGTGTACTTTGTTTTCCACACCACTTTTTCAGTTGCAGGTGCTATCTTGCGCACTTTCAGATGTTTCTTCTCTTTCATGCACTACAGGGTGTTTCACATCATTTCAGTGGATCTGTCAGGCTCTCCCAGTTCAACATTATGGGGGGGTTATTATATTGTTTTTACTAATTCTTCCTTGGTTTCGCCTTGGAAGGAATCTTCCATTCTCAATTGATTAGTGTTTCAGACTATTGATTCTTGTACCATCTGTATCTTCATTCCAAGTGTTTGCCTTTTTTTGCCATCTGATTCGAGTAGTGTCGTATGGGCACTTATGCAGATTATTGTCTTCTTGTTCCTGATCATCCTATCTTCAACGGAGGTTCTTCAGCACCATAGCAGTCATCTTTCGACAATTGTTTACAGCTTCTTCTGCTTCAGTGATTTTCTTCTTGGCTTTCTGCATCTCTTTTTGGAGTAGAGCTTTTTCCCATGAGGTTTTCTCTATTTCTCCGTTTTACAGAGATTTGGTTGTATTTGGGTACCTGATCTGGCCTAGTTGCCGGGACCCATTTTTTCCTTCTTGCATTGTAGTTACCTTTGCTTTCTTGCATTTGTTTGTAGCTGCACTATTGCTCATCTTAAGGGGGGGTGTTAGAGTAAAGGTCTTAACTCAATTATGTTGATTAAGTTACCTTTATTCCCTTCTTAAGATTTCACGTTAGTTTGCATAAAGTGACTTTTAATAATTATATTAATTATTAAATGTTATCATATTAGGGCTTCTATTAGGGTTTTTCCTATTAGGGTTTTATTAGGGTTTGCATGATCTCCTTTTTATAAGGATTGTTCCCATTGTATTTCATATCAATTCATTCTCTCATTCTCTTTGATATATACATTTTCAGTTTTTAGAGAACCCTTGCTTGTTTGTCTCCATCTCTTCTTTTGTGACAGGTTATTTGCATGCAGGTGATCTTCAGGGTTTGTGGTGTTGTATTTTCTCAACTCCTACAATACATGCAAAAAATATGGGCATAAGGAAAATCAGTGCAAAATAAGGTTTAATGGAAGTCAATAAACTCAAAGAAGTGTTGTCTATTATAACTACAACAAACCAAGACATACTTCAAAGGTATGCAGAAGAAAAAAGAGAAAACAGTTTGTTTTGGAAAAGAAGAATGAACTTGAGAAGAAGGTTGACAAAGAATAATTTAAGCGAGAAATGAGAAAAGTATGGAAAAAGAAAGAAGAACCAGAGACTACTGATGCATCTATACCCTCATCTGGTGTAGATGATCCCTCTGGTAACTAGACCGAGCATGGTCTTAGGGGGAGATTTAGCAAAAAATCATAAAAACCCTGATTGCAAGTGTGTCAAATTCATGACATGAAATAGAGTTGTAATAAATTAGTATGTAGAGGTTTTGGAAAACAAATTGGATGAAAAGAGTCTTGAATGCTTGTTTGTAGAGCATATTAGGGTTTTACAACACAACTAAAGGAATTTAGTAACTTTTTGAATTCCAAGTGCATTAAATGTGAATTAGGGCATCACATTAATCTATAAAACAAGATTATTTTGATCATTTGTGCATTTGAAAGAAGTGGAGAGTGGCCTACAACAATTTAGAAGTGAATTGAGGAGCCACTGGTGCAAACCCTAGCTTTAGCTCTTTGTGAAGAAAAGGTATTTTTGATTATGTGCTACTATGAGTTTGTGGAAATTCCTTCTTGAATCTTTTTAAGTATTTGGAATATAGAAAATAGAAAATAGAAAATCCTATAGTCGTACAAATAAAAGAAAGACCTAGGCCCTCTTATAGAAAATATTAGATGAAGGTCTTCGAATATTACCCTGTGGGTGCTTTCTCTTCGATTCCTTATGACGTCATGCCAACAAAGGATACCATAATGTAAATTAGGGTTAAGTCAAAAGAATTCAATCATATCAAATTGATTGATATATGGATGAATGAACTCAGTGATGGTAATTTTTTGTTAAAACCTAAATACTAAAATCTTATGACAATGAAGTTGGACTATTGGAACAATTTTCCACACTTCATCTCTATAGTGGATGATCCGTATGTAAAGACGGTTCTTAGTAGAATACATGATCATTTATTATGGACTAATGAACCGCACCTAATAAACAAGGAAGAAATTAAATCCATCACCGGACTCTGCGACACCAGATCAGTACTTGTGTTGAAGGCAGTGAAAAATGAAATGGTGTCAAATCTCACTAGTGCTACCTATGACAAAAGGGCTCTAGCGACAACTTATTAGAAATCCAGCCATGAAGTATGCATCTATAATGATTGGCCACAAAATATACTTCACCAACAAAGAGAATTTTGTGTCTACTATAGCTATATGCATTGGTTATGATATGTTTGTAAATGGTACAAGCTATGATCTGTGTGAATCTCTTCGGCAACAACTACTTGAGAACCTAAGAATGTAAAAGGAGAAGAAATACCCATTTAAGTTTGGTTCTCTGATTGTATGCCTACTATTCTACTTTTTGAGAATGCTTCTAGGAAGATCTAGAACTATATGTTGGGATCCATCCCGACCTGTTGCACATCATATTTTTGAGCATGTGAAGAATTCGAGAGATTTGAATGATGTAGAAAATTTCATGATGACATTATTTTTAGTGTTCAAGAAGAATATTAATGAGAGAGATAGAATTCTAAGGAAGATGGTTGAGAAATACACATATGGAATTATATTTCATGTATCTTCTCATGAATGCATGATAGAAGCAGTTGAACCCCGTACCATCTAGATTCAACCTCTGGGTTATGAAGTCTTAGAAGATGTTGCTGAAGGATATGTGCAACTCTTGTTGAAGAGTCCTAAAGATCTGAATGAGCCCCAAATTGGGACTTATGCAAAAAAATATAGAGAAGTTTGCTTGGAACAACACAAAGCTCAAAGTAAGAAAAATGTGGAGAAAATTCTTAATCAATGTTTCACACCTAAACAATTAGCTCAAGCAAGAGTTTTTCAAGGACAAAAGACTGCAGAACTACCCAATGTAAGGAGATCCGATAGGACCTCTCCTTCCATACCAACTTCTAGACCTGCTACAATGAAATTTATGCCCAACACTGCTGATAAAGGAAAAGGCTCAGTTCCCTTTGGACTGGCTACTAGATTAGGAGAAAGAAAAGGTGTTCCTCTGATAGCCCCTATCAAATGGAGAAAAGAAAAAGCTACTAGAGAAAATAATATGAACATTACAGATGATCGGGAGGAAGAGGAAGAAGACCTTGCTGCAAAATTGACAAGAAAGAGAAGGGTTAGTGTTTCCTCCAGTGAAGGTGTATCACAGGAAACCAACAAATTTCAATATATATCATCTTCAAATGATGAATTAGATGATCACGAAGCAAAGAAGGCCAAAATTTCAAAATAAATTTTGTTGGACCAGAAAGAGAAATACACCTCTTCGGTAAGGCTTGGTTCCCCTCTTAAATTAGATGTATTGGTAAATAATTTGGTGAATCAAGATGATATGGTGAAGTCCACTACGAAAGTGTATAATTTAGTAAAAGAAGAGGATAAAGAAATAATAATACTGGCCATTATCAAATATGTTATCATTTTGGAATCCAAGTGGGACAGCATCATGTGTGATGTTCCTGAAAAATTGTGGGAAATATTGAGGAAAAGGAGATTAGAGGTAGTCGAGTTAGAAGAGAAAATAAGAAACAAAGCCTATAAATAAATTGCACCCTCTCCAAATTTGGATAAATTAGAATCCTTGAAGAAGATTTGTGCTAAAAAATTTAGAGAGAAAAGAAGAGTCAATATCCTGATGACAAGAGATAAGAAATAAATCAAGGAAATAAGGAAGGAAACAATAAGCATTATCAGGGACATTGCAGAGAAGTATGGCATGAGTGGTGCATCTAGTTCGACCTCTGAAACTAGAAAAGAAACTTCTATAGAATTCATAGAAGAACCTCCATCCAGTGCTGCAAATGAAAATGAACCTTTGGAAGTGAATGAAAACAATGTGCCTCCGAAAATAGGTAGTGCAGATATTCTACTGGAAATCAATGCTGACAATGAGAATCCAAAAAATGAAAAACCTGTTGAAGAAAATATTGAAGCAGAAGTGCATGTTTGTACCCCTACAGTACTTCCATGTGAAGAAGAAGCAAAAAATCATGAAGAAAAATAAGAAGAGAAAATTGAAGAGGATAAGGTAGAAGAACAAAAATCTGAAGAAAAGGAAATGGAAGAGAAGAATGCAAAATATGAGAATGCAGAAAAGGAGAACATTGAGGAAGAAAAAGCAGAGGAGGAAGTAGAAAACAAAAATACATAATCTTTTGTTGGAAAGAATGGTAGAATCACAAAATTCCATTGGAGAATCCTCCTCTGATGATGATGTTTTGAAAGGATTGCTATCAAAATAGATTAGATTCCAACTGGTAATTCCTCCATAACTCCTACAACTTCCAATGAATCAAGGTTATGTAGACCTGAATAATATTTCTCCGGTACATAAATTGGATTTAGGTGATGTATTCCATGCATCCGGTAGGAGAGAAATCTTAGAAATGCATCAAAAAGGGACTAAAATTATTGAATATTCCATTAAGGACTTGCAAGATGTTACTTTAGATACATTTGTTGATACATCTCTTTCTTTAGTTGAAAATTTGAAGCTTCTATTAGACTCCTTTAAGGAGCATGCTACAAGATTTATTGAAAAAAAAATAAGGATGCAAAGGAGAAGCTAAATGAGAAAAGGTTGTTGATCCTTCACAAAAAATGTGCCTCGACACATTCCAATGTAGAGAAAAGCCTTGAAGCAATGAAGGCTTGTGAAGTTGAAGCCAATTATGTGTTTACATACTATATAAAGTGGCCTGATGCCACTCAAAGCATAAAAGATCTCCTGGACTCCATTGAGTTCCAATTGATCACTATCTTTGGCACCTATAATGCATCAATGGACAAAGATAGATCAACTTGGAATGCTATTTCTATGCACAAAGAAAAGTTCTTTATGCTACATAAGAAGAAAGAAGAGATAATAAGAAAATTCAACTTACTTGGTGATAATGTGAGAATGAAGTATGCCCCGATAGCCAATGCTTTGGATAAAGCTAATAATTTGGACAAGATAAATCTATCTCCGGATACTCTGGATGAAGCTAAAGAAAAAATTATTGCTTTAGAATCTTTGAAAAAATTGCTGATGTCTACTAAGAAGAGTTGGGAGGATGGAAAAACGGCCTGGAAAGGCATTCTACAGGAACTGCAAAGTGCCCCCTCCTCTAGGAATTTTTTTTGTTTGTTTGTTTTAATTTGGAAGAGATAACTCCTCAGGAGAAGTTCAAAATTTGATTCCATATGTTTGATCATTCTAGACCAAATGTACATATATTTCATGTTTTTTTGTTATTGAAACTTTTTCCTTGATGTCAAAGGGGGAGAAGAGGAATGAGAAGTACAACATAGTCTATACAGTTTTAATGTTCTTTTTGGAACATGTTGCCATCAATGACAAAGGGGGAGATTGCTAGAAGAATGAAGAAGATCATATCACCGATTAACAGTTTTATTGTCATTGATGTAACCATGATATATGAGTTACAACTGTAAGAATCTTAGTCATACCAATCTGGTATTCTAAACTAGTAATATAGAACCAACCTCTAGTATTTTTCTCTAGAATCCTCTTTGGTAAATTTTTGCTACTTAAGTTTTTGGGAAATAGTCTGTGACTGAGAAATGCATACATTGATAGGAACTCGTGAGCGTAGTTGTTCGTGGTTATCTCCAGTATCATTTTTTTCCTTGGTTATTAGGTCTATTGTTGGCTGACCTATCAAATGAATAAATATGTAATGGATTAAATTTTGTTTGTATAATCCATGCCGACAACTATAGCCTGACACACATTTGGATTATCAATTGAGAAGATTTGTCAAGCCGACCTGATTGTAATCCTTGACAATCAGATATATCTATAAGATAATTTTGTAGAGCTGGATATAAAGATGAATGAATGGTGTTGAGTGAATATTAGAAGACTAGAGATGGAAGTGAAAAGGGTGAAGTGTGATCTACTGGCATGTGAATTTTCCTAAGCTATAAAGGAACTGAATCTACACTTGAGGTGTATTTCTATCAGTTCATTATGGTAGTTAGCCAATCTGTTACTTTATTTTTGTAGGCAGTGAGCCTCCCATTTTGGATAGTGAGTCATGGTAGTGAGCCACCCTTTTGTAATATCTTATATCTGGTTATACTATATTGTGATTTAATCCTCACTGTAGTTTTTCCCACTCTAGGTTTTCCATGAATTTTTTTTGGTGTCTCTTGTACACTGTGTTCATGTTTTGTTGATGATTCTTCTTATCTTAATTCACCCCCCACCCCCCTCTCAATATATTGGATATTTAATAATTTTGACTCTGAAATATTAAATTTTGGAGCCAAAATAAGGGACCAAGTCACCTATGGTGACTTAGTCCTAGCCCTAATTCACAAAGTATAAAGTGTTAGGGACAAAATATTAAATGAATGCATTATTTTTCCATATGGATTTTACTGATAATTGTTCAAATGGGCTATGGAATGCATAATTTAGGAAATTAGGTGTATGATTAGGTCCATGCATTTAGGGGGACAAAAACATAGTGTGAAATTTTAAAGGTTAAAATTTACGATACTATATTAATCCCCCACTTTAGTGAGAGTATGAAAATATGTTGAGAATCAAACTAAGGTAGAAAATATGTCAAGAGGGGTCTGATTTTCCAAATGTTGAAGAGATAGGATGATAATAAATTTAGGGAGAGTGCACAAGCCCCAAAGATTCATGATCCCATGGAAAATCAACATAAGCACAAAGGAACACACATGTATGCAATGCAACACAAAAAAACATACACAATGCCAACGTGAAATGAAAAGAAAGGGTATGAATATCATGGTATAGCAAGTTTTGTTATGCTAGGATCAACACTTGAAAGTTTTCATGACTCATAGGCTAATAAAATATGATATTTTCTAAGTGAATCACAAACCAAAGGCACCATGAGCTAGTGAAATTTTATATTCACTAGGTGAGCCCCCATGACAAAGTATCAAAATAAGAAACACACAAGGAATAGTGAGGGCTGATTTTCACTAGGTATGTACCCATGTCAACCAAACCAAGAATTATACTCCCTGATAATTTTGATAAGGTGCTACCCAAATGATCAAGATGTTATGCCAATGCATCACTAAGTCCAACACATGTAAATGAAGTGAATAAAAAAATGCTATGTCAATGCATCACTAAGTCCAATGCATGTTAACAAAGTAAATCACAAATGTTATGCCAACACATCACTAATTTTATCACGTGTAAAAAAAGTGAAGCACATAATGGAATGTATGCCCCCACCTTAAATAAATTGCTAAACAACATGCTGTGAAAAATTTGTTTAAGGTAGAAAAATGATAAATTCCATGTGATAAAAGGTCATGAGAGCCTATTTTGAAAGCCTTATGCCAATTATATGTTTTCAAATAAACTACCTCATGATAGGGGGATTCCTCTAAATGCAATGCCACAAAAAAGGATGAACACAGGAGGGATCCATGAATTTGGGGTTAGTATGCATCTTTGCTACAATAATGTAAATGAGATTGGAACTAACATTATTCCCCAAAAAATTGTGGAACAATGAACTCAATGGAAAAATGACACCTAGAGAGAACAAAAAAAACTGGTTCAACATGGAAGAGACCTAAATGTCTCAACAACTTGCATCATCCCCGAAAGAAAACACAAGAAATTTTTTTTTTTTTATGAAATAAAGAAGAATGGAGATACAAATAGAAGAATCTCATGACAGTTTCATTTCATTTGTATCCTCGTTCCAAAGGAGCAACAAGGTTCATATGAAGAAAAATAAAAAACATAAAAGACACACCAAGCATCACAACATGGGGGATCACATTACGTGCAAGAAAAAAAAAAGAATACATAAAACACAAACAAAAAAGGGTTATCACATATGTGAGTCAATCTCAAGAAAAGCTTTCTCATCATATATAGAAAGTTTTTCCCCCACCTAAATCCATAGACTTTGAGAATAATAAAGATAGCTCATTATGGACTAGTTCATCAATTTTAGAATTTTCATCCTCATCATCTAGATTTATCACCACGGGTGGTTTAATGACAATGTATCTTGTTTGTTCTTGTTTCAATATTTTTTTTGGTTGGGACATGTAAGGTTCAATTTTATGTTGTTTTGAAAGTTGTAATTCATTTTCATTTTTTCACATAGGTGTTTGATCATCATTTAATGTTTTATTCCTTTCTTCTAATTAAAAAGAAATAACATGACATCTATACCTACACTCTTTATCATTTTTGTTTCTTCTTGTTTGTTTTTCAATTCTTGCAGGTGTAAGAGTGGGTTTCTCAACCATTAGTCTCTTTTCTTCCCTTAGGGGAAGAATTGAAGGGACCACCAAGGGTTGGGAAACCACTGTCTCCTTAGGCCTATACGCTTTTCTTTCCTTTAGAAACACAAAGGGAATCATGTGATTATTATTAGACACATACTATTGAAGATGACAAACCAACCTCACAGAACCCAATGAACACCTACAAGAAAATAACATGTCACAAAGAAAAGATATCCAAAACAACAAAGGTGATCTGTAAGCCTCAAGCAAAAATGCATAAAAGATAATGAATAATTACAAGAGATCAATCCTTAAGAAAGGAGACCAAAACATAAAAAGAAACCCTAGTGTGCACACTTAATAATTAATAAATAATTAGTTATTAATGTGCCTAAGTTTAGCTTAAGTAAATTTAAAGTGATAAGTGACTTAATTAATTAACCAATATGATTAAATTAATTAAGTGAAATAACTTATTACTCTAACGCCCACCCTTAAGATGAACTTAGGAGGAAGCTAAAAAACTAAGGAAAAGATGCATGAAAGTAAAGATGGGTCCTGATAACAAGGCCTGATTAGCTACCCAAACAGGAGAAAAGGTCTCAAAGTAGTAAATACCCTCAACCTAAGAAAACCCCTTCACAAGAAGACATGCCTTATACTTATCAATCGAACCATCAACTGCATACTTGGTACGGTACACCCACTTGCACTGAACCAACTTTCTTCTGTTAGGAAGAGAACAAAGATCCCAAGTATGATTCTTCGTCAAAGAAGAATAATCCTCATCCATATCCCTATCCAACTCAAGGTGACTTGTCACCTTTGAGAACTTATGAGGATCATCCAAAATGGCATGACTCAAAAGAATAGAACTAGTTATCTATGCATGAGTGCAACGAGAATCAAAAGGATTGTCTGCCAAAGAACCAACTACCTCAATAGTAAAGTGGGCCCATTTAGGAAAATTTTGAGTATCTGGTGGTGGTGGGGATGGTGGATCATCATTTGCATCATCATCAAGAGATAAGAAAGCCTTAAGAGATGAAGAGGGAGGAGTAGGTAGTGAGGGATAAGTTGGTGATGGAGAATCCATCTGAGGATAGCCCTCATCAAACTGGATATCCCACCGAAACAAGACCTCTCTAGAATCAGGATCAAACAACTTGTATGCCTTAATATCCTCACAATAGCCAAAAAATATGAGTGGTCAAATTTTCCTCTCCATGGTTTTCTACTGAGCATCAAGAATATATGCCCAAGCCTCACTGTCAAAAAATTTGAATGTAGAAACATTGGACTTGACATGGGTCCAAGCCTCCTCAAGAGTCATATGTTGTAATGCCTTATGAGGCATCTGATTCTGAATATAATTGGCACAATTGATTGCCTCTACCCAGAATGAAGAGTCCATAGCTCGTGACTGTATCATACAATTGGCCATCTCCCATAAGGTTTGGATCTTTCTCTCAACAAAACCATTATGTTGAGGGGTGTAAGGAATTGTAAACTGATGCTACAAACCATGCTCAATGAAAAAATCTATGAAATCCTAATTAACATACTCCCCCCCATTATCAGTGTGAATCCTCCTGATAGAAAGTCTAGATTGCTTCTCCACAAATTTCTTAAAGATCTTGAATAAATCAAAGACATCAGACTTGTACTTAAGAATGTACACCATGTAAGTTTGGAGAAGTCACCAATAAAAATGACTACATATTGGGCCCCTGAAAAGGAAGGAGACAGAAAAGACATGAGGTCACTGTGTATCAACTCCAAGGGTGCCTTAACATGTGTGGCTCTACCTGTAGGAAAATAATCCCGGTGATGCTTTCCAAGTACACAACCTTGACAAACACCATCAGTGTAGGAAATCTGAGTGAGCCCAATCACAAGTGCTTGAGTACTCATCTACTGTAGATATATGTAATTGACATGGCCCAAATGATCATGCTAAATCCTACTCACTAAGTCTGCATGTGCTATAAGAGAGGAACCTGAACTATCTGAACTCTCAAATCCATCAAATTTGTATAAGTGAGATGCATAATCAACACTCCCAGTAGCCACAACCAAATTAGGATCATGAATATCTCAAATAACCACATCATGTGGTGAGAACTCAACTGTCTTACCAAAGCCAGAATGACAACTTTGATAAATAGAAAGAAGGTTTGTTGAAATGTCATGAACAACAAGTACATCTTGAAGACAACCACCATCCAATGAAATAGTACTTGAACCCTTAACTGAAAGGTGTGTTGTGTCACTAATTGCAATATGTGTAGTGCCACTAGGGGCAAGTGCAGTGACAAAATCCAGTGTGTGTGTCATATGGTGAGAAGCACCAGAATCTAGAATCCGAGTGGGTCCTAAAGGTAGGGATCGTGTAGAAAGAGCATGAACTTTCAATGTGGGTGGAGAAGGTGCTTGAGGTGAGGTGATATGATGTTGTTGCATGGCCTCCTCTAAAGCCTCTAATCATTTCCAATACTTGGAAATGGGGTGACCTTCCTTGCCACAAAAACTATAAGGATCACCTAGTTTATTATTAGTCTTGGAGGTAGACTCACTAGACTTTGAATATTTTCCCTGCTTAGGATGGGATTGAGATTTTGAGTTAGATGTTGGTGGTGGTTTGGAGGAAGTATCACTACCAGCTCAATTTTTCTGTGGCTTTTGTTTCTACTTCTGCTTCCCCTTAGATGTATAAGCTACTAGTGCTTGGTTCCTAGATCTTGAGAGAGCATCTAACTGTGTTATCTTGGCCTTCTCTCATGTCAACTGATCAGATAACACCTCAAAATTAGGCATGGTGAATTATGCACCCAAGGAATCCATGGTCAAATAGAATGTAGAGGAGAAAATCTGAAATGAACCTCAAAGCTTAGAGAGAATCAGGTAAATGCACTCATCATCTGTTTTTGTTCTTACCACAACCCTATAATAATGACCTCAGTGATTTGAACTTCATCAAGAAATCCTCAATGGTAGGATATGAATTTGGTACTAAGGAAGTCAATTCGCCCTCAATCTGAAGTGCTCTGAACTAATTAATGGTGCCAAATAGATCATGAATCTTTGTCCACATAACTCGAGGAGTTGTACAACCCTCTAGATGAAATAGGAGACTATCTAAAACATGCAAGGATAACAAACCCATGGCCTCAATCCTAATCCTATGTTGTAGAACCTCAAAATTATGTGTTAATGGTGGTTGAATCTCATCCAAATTGGACCATAACCCATTGACATAAGAAGTCTCATCATCTATGCCTTCCAAGTGTGATAATTATGTGGGATAAGACGATCAACATAAGAGGTATCCACCATGATTTTTTGGTTTTGCAAATGTGTTTAATGAATATTTTTCTAGTTTATGATATGAATATACAAAAAACAAGAAAAAATACACCCCGCACAACACGAAAACCAAACCCTAGTATAACTTTGAAAGTTGGAAAGCTTGAAAGAGAAAGAAACACTTCAGAAGAAACTTTGTGTACCTGGTAAATAATTTGATAAAATAAGCTATATATCTGAATAGAGAACTCAAACACCTTTCCAACACCTATTCGTTTGCATAAAATGGAGTCTGGACGTAAAAGTTACGCCCCCTAGAGTGTAAAAACATCTTCTGACTTTGACTGGAAAAAGGCATCAACATGGCAAACCCAGAAAATAAAACCTACACCATTGGATAGTACTTAGAACCAGATTTCCGAGCCTATTTTTTTGTGAAAAATGGATTTGAAATGCCCAAGTTACACCCAATTTACAAAAATAGCTCCAAAAGGGCCCAATAGGCCTTCAATAGCCCTTAGGGGCTAAAAAAAATGACCCCTGGTTGCATGCAAGACCAAGGGGTTGGCAGTTGGGGGATGAGGCCAAAGCCCTTAGTCACCTGCGTGATTGTTGCTTATGCTGGAGGGGCACTTAGGGGCTAGGTGCTTAGCGCTCGGTCACCCATATGACCGGTGGAAAGCGCATAAGGGGCCTGTGAGGGCTAGGACTGACCAACAATGGTGGGAGAGGGCGCCGGATAGGGGCCGCCACTTCTGGTGGCCACCAGGTGGCATAGTGTTGGTGGGTGCATTGATAACTGGAGGCACTTTTTTTAAAGTGCGGTTTAACATTTTTTTTATATTTTTTTTTTTAAAAACATGTCTCGAATTGTGTGTCATGGGGCTAAATGTTTTTTTCCTTTTTTTCAAAGTGCTTAGAAATCGACCAAACAATAGGCATTCCTAGGGTTTTTGGTCACTGTGAACGCAATGGTGACCTCCATTTGGGCCCAAAATGCCCTAAACAAATTTCTTCCCCTAGATCTTGCAAAAAGATGCCTGCTTTAAACCCTTGCACTTAAAATTCACTATAAGGAAATATCCTTCAAAAGACACACAAGAAACTACAGATCTGAAGCCCCAATACCATGTTGAAGTTGACAAACCAACCTCACAAAACCTAGTGAACACCTACAAGCAAATAACCTATCAAAGAGAAAAGGTATACAGAACATCAAAGGTGCTTTGCAAGCGTCAAGAAAAAATGCATAAAAGAGAATGAGTAATTACAAGAGATCAATTCGTAAGAAAGGAGATCAAAACCTAAAAAGAAACTCTAGTGTGCACACTTAATAATTAATAAATAATTAATTATCAATGTGCCTAAGTTTAGCTTAAGTAAATTTAAAGTGATAGGTGACTTAATTAATTAACCAATATGATTAAATTAATTAAGTGAAATAACTTATTACTCTAACAGATACGACAACTAAGAGGGGGGTTAATCAGTTGTGCATTAAAACCTTCAAACCCTCATTAATCCTATATTAATAATTAACATGAATGTAAACAATTGAAACATAAAAACATTAACAACCATACACAATAGAACATCAAATTGTAAGTGGAAAACCCTAATCTAGGAAAAACCAAGGTGGGGATTAACTGACATATATACGAATATAAACACCAGTTATAAAAGGCTCACTTCCCAAAGAACTCATTGTCCGAAAGAAATGAAGGCTTACTGCCAAGGTCTCACTGGTCGTGAAGATCACTTCTTTTAGATAGAAAGAGATTACAAAGAAATTATTGTTACAAGGAGGTTCACTACCTCTAAGCAATAGGATAATCCACCACAACCATCTACAACCATTGGCTCACTACCTCTAGCAAATTTAGGCACACTGAAATGTAGACACCTTTTGCTCACTACTTTCAATAGTCTTAGGCATTCATGCTTGCACTTAGATCTCAACACTTGATCACACCTACATCATTTTTCACATATCATATTACACACTTATCTAGCAATTGACCTTTCATATATCTTTTCCAACCTCAAATAACCTTCTCTAAGTCAGCTTCAATGAAATTTATGCACCTAAAAAATGCAACCACCAAATAGGTCATCACCAAACACTTATGTGATGGAAATAAGTGATGGTGGAACACACCAAGGGTTAACTAGTACCTAAATATACTCTGAAATTCTACACTAGACTTCCATAAACCATGAAGAACATCCACAAATAGTGCTAACCCACCAAGTTAGACAAACTAGCATTAATGCTACCAAGTAACCAAATTCACACTTCACCAGGTCTAGAAACATCCTACAGACCACATAGAAACACCACACAACATCTTGGACTATTCCAACACCAAAAAAATATTCAAACATACTAGTGCAAACACATGCAACTAAGAATACTATCATCTTGTGCAACCAGTCAAACTACCACTGAGACACAACACATAAACAAATCTTGAAATAGTTGAACACCAAACCATCCAAGGGAAGATAGATACAAGAATTACTAGCATATTCCCAAATCCACAAGACAAGAAAATTCAGTCAAAGAAATGAGGAGAAATTCCATTTCTCCTAGACAACCCTCTTCATAAGCTAGAGATAGTACATCACATTATCAAACACATCTTCTATTGCTACACGATCCAAAAATTGAAACTCTTTATATACCACCTTCAAAGACTATTAATCATCGCATCCAAACCACACAAGCACATCTTCAATCATGAATAAATATGAATCACAACATAGAATACATCCCTAACACATTGTAAACTCTTTATATATTTTTTCTCGAAATCACATGGAAACCAAGTGACCCTGCTGCATCTGCAACACCTTCTCATCAACACCACACTAGAGGTTGACATCAATGACAACACTAATGACAAAATAGTGCAAAAATATCTTTCTTTGTTATTGATGGCAACACCTGCTAAAAAGTAATCAACAACAAAAACAACTCTAATATCCAACTCTCAAGTAGCTCTCCCCCTTGTAAATTTCTTACATTTTAGACTGATTTGTCTCTCTCCCCCTTTCTTATTTTTTTCAGGCTTCTTTCTCCCACCCTTTGAAATCAATGGCAAAGGTAAACACTTAAATACTTCTCTTCTCTCTCACTTTTAGGTACAAGATATGCTCCCCCTGACTGCATCAACCAAAGACACCACTACCTACTCCCCTTGAGAGGTAGCCTTCACCAATCTAGGAAAAATAATTCATCTTGAACCGCACCCTTGGATAGATGCAACATCGCATGCATCTAGTGGAAATAAGGAGGGGAAATAGCCCTTAGCTTGTTTTTGAGATACTCAAATGTATCTTTTGGAAGAGCCTTTGTGAAAATGTCTACTATTTGATCCTTTGTAGGCACATACTCAAACTTTACTTCAATCTTAGAAAAATTCTCTCTTATAAAGTGACATCAAATAGAGCTATGCTTTGTTCTTGAATGCATTACCATATTTTTTGAAATGTTGATAGAACTTGTATTATCACACAAGATAGAGATAGGTTCATTATATGATACTCTGATATCTTTCGATGTCAACTTCATCCATAACACTTGTGAATAGAAAGATGTTGTGGCAATATATTATGCCTCAATAATAGATAATGACACTAAATATTGCTTCTTAATTAACCAAGAAACTTGTTTATTTCCAAGAAAGAAAGCACCTCCACTTGTACTTCTTCCGTCATCCACACAACCTACCCAATCTGCATCTATAGAAGTACTCAGAGAGAAGTTATCATCCTTAGACTACCAAAGACCATAGTCTGGAGTGCTCTTCAATTATTTGAATATCCTTTTGACTACTATCACATGTGATTATCTAGTATCTTCTTGAAATCTTTCCATAAGACATATTGCATGCATGTATTCAAGTATGGGCAATTGGTGTTGTCATTAATGTCAACAAGCTTTGTTGTTGTCATTAGTGTCAACTTTATGAGGAGCTTATTTCAAGAGTGTGAGTAGTTGGTATTGAGTTGTTGTCTCTGGTGATGCTTTGATTAGTTACATTATGTTGTCATTAGTAATCTACTAGTGTCAACCTCTAGTGTTTCTTTGATAAGATTCTATCTATGGATGTATGGTTGAGTTTCTATGTTGTAGTTGGCTTGGTGATGACAAAGATATGTTGAGTATGTTGATGATATGTTTCCAATGTTTGGTTTCCAAGTTCTTTTGAGAAAATTTGAATAAAAAAGAGTGAATAGTGTATTACAATGGTGTTTTGTGTTGCTGAGTATCATTTTGTTTTGGCTCCACATTTCTTCTAGGTGTCATGGCTAAGCAAGAAACAAGATTTAGTTTCTTTATCTACTGTAGAAGAAAAATATATTGCATCAACATCTTGATGCACACAAGTTTTATGGATGAGGCAAACATTAAAGGATATCATAGTAGTATATAATGAATCAATTTCTATCTTCTGTGATAATACAAGTGTTATCAATATATCAAAGAATTCAGTAATGCATTCAAGGACAAAGCATATCTCAATCCAATATCACTTTTTGAGAGAGAAGGTTGTAGAGAATGAAGTGAAGCTTGAATATGTGCCTAAAAAGG
Source organism: Sequoiadendron giganteum (assembly GCA_007115665.2). NCBI lineage: Eukaryota > Viridiplantae > Streptophyta > Pinopsida > Cupressales > Cupressaceae > Sequoiadendron > Sequoiadendron giganteum. Next base: position 955,103,471 of record CM021100.1, read on the forward strand.
ATCAGGTTGTTGATATATTTATTAAGGATCTTCCTAAGGATACTTTGAGTATCTCTAGGAGATATTGGGTGTTATTGCCCCTCCTTTGAACTATATGCATAAGGAGATGCATCAGTCCATTGGATCTCAAGATTCATTATTTGGTCTAGATTGATATTGGTGGCTACCTCTCAAGGGGAGTAGGTAGTGACATTATTGGTTATTGTAATTAGGATGAGTAAATTGTCATTACATAATGTTTGTTGATTGATACAGTTTGGTATGTGCTCCTAAGTGGGAGTATCTAGAGAAATAAAGGAAAGGGAGTTCTAGATTAATGGTAAACAATATGATTAATGTAAAAGGGGGAGAATGAGTAATACAAATATTTTTACCTTTGTCATTGATGTTAAAGTGGGAGAGAGTCATGTAAAAAATACAAGCCACAAAGGGGGAGAAAGTAAAAGAAAGAGAAAGTGTTTGTATGGAGCAGTATGTTGGCAATCAAAGCTATTTGTTTTGTTGTTGATGGTTTTTCACATCATTTTTTTCCATCAATGAAAAAGGGGGAGATTGTTGCAAGTATGTGTAGTTGGTGTTGTCATTGATGTCAAAATTATTTGGCTTTTTCATTAGTGTCAATTGTATGAGAAAGAGCTTATTGCAACAGTGTGAGCAATTGGTCTTGATTTTTGGTTGTCTCTAGTGATGCTTTGATTAGTTCAATTATTTTGTCATTAGTAATCTACTAGTCAACCTCTAGTGTTTTTGTGATAAGATTATGTCTATGGATGTATGGTTTAGTTGCTATCTTGTAGTTGGCTTGGTGGTGATGAGGAAATTTTGAAGATGTTGATGATAGTTTCTGGTGCTTGGTTTCCAAATGTTTTTGAGAAAATTTGAATAAAAAAGGAAACATTGTGTTGCAATGGTGTTCTGTGTTACATAGTATTCTATTTTGGCTCCACATTTCTTTTGGGTTAAAGATATGCTTGTGTGGTTTGGATATGTTGGCTAGAGGTGTTCAGAGGTGTTGTATTTAGAATTTGGTGTGTTGGATCATTGTACAAAGGAAGGCGTGTTCACCAATGTGTGAACTGTGTATTGCAAAGGTATCTAGGATAACAAAATTTGCTTCGTATTTCTCCGCATAATGGTTTCAAGTCTTATAGATTTGGAAGGGTACTGATAGTGTTTGTATCTTTCTTCATTTGAAGTTGTTTGAGGTTTGGTGCAAGATGGAATTCAATTTTTTGAGTTGCAATGAATGACATAATTATTTGAGTATATTGGGTATGTACATTCTTCACGTGAAATTTGTTGCAAAATTATTTGTTGGAGTTCAAGGTGTTTATAAAATATTCTATATTGTGTTCAAGTGTTATGTAGTGTTCACGATTCATCTTTTGGATTTAGGAAGTATGTACTTAAATGTTAATGGTGTTAACATAGGTTTGACTGACCTTGGGTGTTTACACTAATTGGAAGTTGCTTCAGTATTTTTTGAAGCAAGGTGTCAAATGTATGAGTGGATTTAGGTCCTAGCTAAGGTGTTTTTTGGTTCACCTTCATTCCTTTCCACCGTAGGAGTGTTTTGGTTCTGACCTAGTTTGAATTTTCATATTTGAGGTGTGTAGCTAACCTTGGAGAATGTTTTAAGTTTTAAGATGGTATAAATATGAGCTGATTTGTTGAAGTATGCGAAGATATAAGTGTGTGATGTGAATGATGAAAATTTTAGAGTTGTGAAGTATGAATTTATGCAGTGTAGTGTGAGATTTCATGTGTTAGATTATTGGATGTAGTGAGCATAAGGTGTCTACAATATTTAGTAAGACTGTGAAGGTGTTGTTGATGTTGTGGTGGACATTGTTGTTGTATTGAGATGAGTTTCTCACTATAACACTCTTCTCAATCTTCTCTTCTATTCTGCTAGTGATCCTTTCTTTCTTTTGGGTAGTGAGCCTTTTGGTTGTGAGCCCTATTGTATTTGGCATGGATATTACTTTATATTGTGAGCTAATCCTGACCATGGTTTTTCCACATAATTCCGGTGTTTCTTTGTGTATGGTGTTGATTTGGTTCTATTTTTGTTATCTACTCTTATGATAAATCATTCAAAAACATTAAGGATTAATTAAATTAATGTGGATCTAAATTTTTGTGAGGGTTTTAAATTTTTAAGGTACAACTGATCCCTCCCCCTCTTAGTTGTCTTGTGCATTCAATATCATGATATTCGATCTAGTTGTAGCTAGATATAGTAATCCAATAATAATGGATCTATCTTAGGAGATTCATCATTTTTTATCACTTTACAACCAGTAACCATGGGAGTTTATACTAGTTTAGAATCCTTCATTCCAAACTTATTTATCATTTCCTTAACATATTTTGATTATGTAATGAATATACCTTTTTTTGATTGACTAATTTGTAGCCCAAGGAAGAAAATCATCTCCCCAAATATTGACATTTCAAACTCATTTTGCATCTCCTCTAAAAACCTTTTAAACATTTCCTCCAAACTTTATATCATCAACATACACAACTACAATCAATATTTGATCTTTCTCAACTTTGAAATAAAGATTGCTATCTACAATACCCTTTTTGAATCCCTGTTGCAATAAGTACTTGTCCAATCTTACATACCAAGCTCTAAGAGCCTATTTGAGCCCATATAATGCCTTTTTCAACTTGCATACCATGTTAGGATCTTTTGATAACTGAAAACCTTCTGATCATTTAATGCATATCTCTTCTTCTAACTCACCATTCAAAAATTTAGACTTTACATCCATCTAATATACGTTGAAGTCTTTATGTGCTACAAAAGCCAGAAATATCCTAATAATCTCCATTCTTTCTATCAAAGAAAATTTTTCTTCAAAATCTATTCCTTCCACTTGTCGGTAGCCCTTACACATAAATTTGGCCTTGTTTCTAATAACTTCTCCATTCTCATTCATCTTGTTCTTGAAAACCCATTTAGTTCCTATCACATTCTTGTTTTCTAGTCTTGGGACCAATTCCCATGTCTGATTCTTCTCAATATTCCTCAGATATTCTTCCATGTCTTTTATCTAGTTCTCATACCTGCATGCTTCAGTGAATATTTTAGTTTCTATTTAAGAAAGTAAAAAAAGTTTACCTATTCCTCTGCCATAGCATATTTTCTTCCTATCAACACACCTTTTATTTTGTCTCCAATTATTTGATCCTCAATTTTTTTTTTGCATGTACTTAGGAGTCTTTTCTAGAGCTTCTTCCTCTTCAATTGGAATATCTTTTTCTTTCTCTTCTTCTTTCATTTCTTCTCTACAAGGGGGTTCATTAGATTCATATCCTTCTATCAGCACTTAGCTCTCATGTGATTCTTCATCCACTTTGACACTTATACATTCAAATTTCTTATTTAGCCTTTTTTGTAGCACACTTATGCTTTGCTCTTTGTAGAATATCCAAGGAAGATTCCTTCATCTAACCTTGCATCAAACTTTCCTAAGTTCTCTCCTAATATAAAATTTACTTCCAAACACTCTAAAATATTTCATAGTAGGATTTTTTCCATAACATAGCTCATAGGAGGTCTTTGAGCTGCTCACTCTTGCTTGTCCTCTATTAAGAATGTAAACTACAATATAAATTTATTCTCTCCAGTAGATATCCAATAGATTTTCTTCTTTCAACATGGTGCTTGATACTTCTTGAAATATCATATTCTTCCTCTCCACAATCCCATTCTGTTGTGGAGTCCTAGGAGTTGATAAATGTCTTTTTATCCCATGATCTTCACAAAAAATATTAAACTCATTGGAGGTGAACTCACCATATCTGTCAAACCTTAAAATATTTATTTTCAAATACATTTTTGTAATGATGGAAAAATGTCCCCTTGACTTGGCCTTGATTTAATGTTGCAATGTGTCTAACATATTCACATTAGGTCTTGGGCCCTTGTGAACTAAATGAACTTATTAGTGTTCTACTTGGAGTGTTGTAAAGTGTTCTAACACACTTTCACACTTTTCTAGGGTTGCCATTAATAATTGGGATGTCCTATGCCTTAATTGGCCTTATTTTACATCCACAAGCCCTATCTAATGCATAATTTTGAGGATAATCCTGACACAAATCATTACCCAGTCATAATTCAGGTGTTTCAGGCTTGTTTGGCCCAAATTTAGTGATCTGGGACTCATTCACCACCTTGGGAAAATGAGTTCCACCTAGATTTTTGGGTCCCAAACCTGGTTTCACACATTTCTAAGCATTTTTAATTTTGGTCCCAAACATTATGCCTAATGGGACTCATTCGCCACCTTGGGTGAACGAGTCCCGTGTGGCCCAAAATCAAAATTAATTCAAATTTCTAGCAAGATTCTATTCTCCTAGATTTGTTGTCGGATTGTAGTGTTGTAATTTCAGTAATTCTTACATAATTGAGTATAAATACAATATTCTTTCACTCATTTTAACCCCCTGTTGGGTCTCAAAAATGTAGGTTTGAACCACAAGAGATTGCCAAGCTCTCACAATGCTTTTGGCCAACGCACAAGGCCAATTGATGCAATTGAACCTTCTTATCTTTAGGTTCTGTTGGACCTAAGCGGGTGTACCTATGTGAATGATACAAATTTTGAAATGTATTTCCTCATTGAACAATATTTTCACAATGGAAAATGGAATTAGTGAATAGATGAAAATCACTACAACTACGCCTACTCCTACTGCACAAAAGAAAGGATTTGAATAAGTTGTTTGATATGAAATTTTATCTTTGGGTTGAGGCAGATTAGTTCCTTTTATCCACATGGGCAATGAAGTCAAAAAATCATGAATTATGCATGTTTCCTTCTCTGGCTTAACTCTATTTGTTAGGCACTTTGAAAATTCTATGACTGGCATAAAACCTCAATAATTTATGACTTTCATAAATTATGCTGGGATGTTTCTCTATTAGGTTCTACTTCAACAATCCAAAATAAATTATTAAATCACTGTGACTTATTAAAAGATTTTTATTCTAACTTGCAGACACCAATTAATTAAATCATACAAAATGAGAGTGCATTTTGATAAATCAGAGATATAATTGATATGTTGATTTAAATGATTAAAAGACCTCAAGTTGGAGAAAACCAAAATAAAGAATATGAATTTTATACATCACAGCAAATGAACACCAGAAAGAAAATCACCACTTAAATTTTTTTATCTCCATTGATTCTATTTCAGGAAAGGCTTTGTACATTATTTGCATTCCCAATTCATTTTCTGGAAAAAATCTAACTACTACTACCTACTTTTTTCACTAACTGATTTTTCAAAACATTTATACAACAAATCCCAAGGGTCATGACCCTTCACTTGACTGGTAAAAATGTTTTACATTCTTTAGCAGAAATTAAAATATTTGATTAAGTTTCCTTATCGGCAAATCAAATATTTTATACTATAGTTCTGTCTTTGATTTTGATTTATATCTTACCCGCTTTTAATATTTTATTTCCCCATTGCATCCTTTACTCTTACCACTCTACCGCGGTTGCTTTATCTTCTCCCAGTGGTATTGCGCTACTTTGACTTTGACTGTCCTGGCATGTTCCTTTCTACTGCTCAACCACAACCCTTATTTCTACCACCCACGGTATCACAGTGTCCATCTTCACCACTTCCTCCATTGTCTACTAACTATTTACCATACCACCATGGTCTACATTTTGACTACCAATGGTATCGTGGTGACCCGTTAACCATCATCCTCATCACTTACTCACCATCAACTATGCAATCGTGGTCTCCGTTTTGACTAGCTATGGTATCCTGGTAACCACTGGCTGACCCTACTAACCGTTTACCGCACCACCGCGGTGACTATGTTGACCGCACATGATGTGGCAGTAACGGTTATCCTGATTGTTCCTTACCATTAACACCGCCGCTTCCTTGACCTGGCTAAATGTTTACCATGCCACTGCAGTCTCTTCTCTAATTGTTTGTGGTGGCATGGTAACCATTTTTCGACTGTCCACCTCTATTGACTGCTCACCGCACTACCGCGATCATTGGCTCAACTGTCAGCGGTACCACAATAGCCACCTCCATCGCTTAGCTTCCGACCACCATGCTACCACAGTTACTATGATGACCGCTAGCGGTACCACGGTAGCCTCCGTCCATCACCACCTCCACTATTGTCTTTGTCCACCGCACCACCACGGTGTGTATTCTGATTGACCGCAGTGTAGCAGTAAGCTCTTATCATGACTATGCTTAATTGTCACCGCTATACCGTGAGCCACTTTGGAAAAGGTTGTGTTAAAGTGGTGAGGGGAAAATGATGGTGGTATAAGGTATTTTAACATTATGAATGGGGGTAAAATAAATTATTAGGAAAAGGTAGGAAAATAACGAGTTTAAAAGAGTAAAACCCCTTATTTTTTTAATGGAAAATTTTGGTTCTAACAATGGCTCCTATTGGGGATGAGTGGTTTTGCAAATCACTGCAAGAATCCAGAATTTATTGGGAAAGTTGACCAAGCCAAGGATGGAAAAAATGAAGGCAATGAAAGATGAAGAGATGAATGAGATGGAAAATGGAAGATGGAGCATAAAGGATGGAAAACCCTATACTACTATACATGGAAAGAAAGCAATTCTTTCAAAAAGGGAATTCCTGAGCATGTCCATGTACTGGAAAACCCAGACCCTTCAAAATTTCTAAAACTATTGTGTATGTAAAAGAATGTTTAAAGAGGTTTGTTAGGAATTTTCCATGCACTGACAATCCTTAATCCTCTGTATCTACTATGGTTCAAAAATAAAACCATAAAGGATGGCCTCAGGCCACCAAAAAGAAAATCCTGCACTTTCCTTTATCATAGATTTTGTTTTGATTAGAGCTCATCAGGTTTCTTTTAAAACTGACCATTCCACCTGCCCTGTTACATGTGCTGACATTGAAAAATTTCAAGAAGTCATTGTATTCAACCTGACTCATATTCATTTCACCACTCTGCATTTCATCATTCTTATTATCATATGACAAATCTTTGTCATATTCAACACACAAAGTGTATCCACATTCAGCAAAAAATTCATATGCTTTCTCATGATCATATGTTGATGAATGATCCAATAGTTGTACTGGAACCTAAAAATCCGAATGCTTCACATGGGAATCTACAAATTCTATCTCATCAGCATCTTCTGGAACAATCAAATCAGAACTACCTTCCATTTATTTTCTATCACCAGTTGGCATTGACACATACCTCTTTATACATACTTGAATCAACAAATATTGAACATTCATCATCAATGATATGCAAACCAGTATCCTTCTCTTGCAGGAAAAAAATATTCAAATCACATACCTCTTTTTGGATAGACAAGGATTCTTGATCAGCTTCAAAGAATTCTTCATCACTCTGAGAAATGCACATGGACTCATTTGAATTATTACACATAGTACTTTCACCGTCAAAGCAAATGTATGTTGGACCCAAAAAATCAAAATCATCTTTGTGTGCATATCTTTGGTATTCAAGAGTCAGCAAATCTGAAACTTGCTCACTATTGAGTGAACATGTCTCTACTTTCATATCTTCTACTATGTCTCTAACTTCCTGGTCTTCATACAAACTACAATAATCACCCTATTGCAGATCAACATCCACAAGTTCATCTTCACAATCTGAATCGCAGTCAGTTATGCAGGAGAAACTCTCCATATCTTCATTGTTGGATGGCATGGTACCTTCTTCAATTGGAACTTCTAAAGCATTGTTGGTAGTATCCACACACCTCGTCCCAAGTATGGAATCAATAAGTTTATTCATTGCATCAAAGGCACACTTTTTTGATGACTCTGACCAATAAACTGATTCAGGCTCTGATGCTCTTAGAAATTGTGCAACAAACATGGGTCTTGTAGGCCTATAATGAGGAGGTAATTGCATACAGATGTTTGTCATCCTGTTGGATAAAGATTTTGTATCTTCTCCCTCATATTTACTTATGTTAAAAAAGGCATCCATAAGATTTTTACCTCTCTCTTCAATTTGAATATACTCATCAAAAGTGTTTTTTTGTGAATAGAGTACATTACCTTTATTACCAAAGTTCCCAGTTGTATCATGTGGTACTTGTGGTGTTCAAGATCTCCTGGCATTTGTGTCTTCATTCTCACTATGTGATGGCCTATTTAGTGATGTACTTGGAGCACATTTGACTCCCAATTGCAGCAATTGTTGGTTCACTTGTAGAATATGTTGGTCCAATTGTAGCCTTTGTTGTCTCAATTCCTTCAACTCTCTTATTGAATATTGTCTTCTTTCTTCTTCTGACATCTTGATAAATGTTACTATTCCACAACACCCATGCATTATTTATCAAAATGAAATAGAGTCACCACCTAATTTTCCCAAAAGTAGGAAAATGAAAAAGATTATGATATTGTTTGGTTTGCCCCACCGGAATCCCCTATGAACTCAAATGAATGCAAAGATTTGTAACTTTGTTCACTCTATAAATGGAAAGGCTGGAACCAAATTTTATGATGTTTGTCCCCAACAGAGTCACCAAATTGTTGGGTCTCAAAAATGCAGGTTTGAACCATGAGAGGTTGCCAAGCTCTCACAATGCTTTTGGTCAACGTACAAGGATAATCGATGCAATTGAACCTTCTTCTCTTTAGGTTTTGTTGAACCTAGGCGGGTGTACCTATGTGAATGATGCAGATTTTGAAATTTATTTCTTGATTGAGCAATCTTTTCACAATGGCAAATGGAAGTGAAAAGATGAAAATCACTACAACTAATCCTACTCCTACTACACAAAAGAAAGGATTTGAATAAGTTTTTTGATATTAAATTTATCTCTGGGTTAAGACAAATCAGTGTTTTCTATCCACATGGGAAATGGAGTCAAAAAATCATGAATTATGTGTGTTTCCTTCTCTAGCTTAAGTCTAGTTCTTAGGCACTTTGAAAATTCTATGACTAGTATAAAACCTCAATAAATTTATGACTTGCATAAATTGTGCTAGGATGTTTCTCTATCAGGTTCTACTTCAACAATCCAAAATAAATTATTAAATCATTGTGACTTATTAAAATATGTGTGATTGTGCATTATTATAAATCAAAGATATACTTGATATGCTGATTTAAATGATTAAAAGACCTCAAGTTGGAGACAACCAAAATAAAGAATATGAATTTTATACATCACAACAAATGAACACCAGAAATAAAATCACCACTTAAAAACATTTATCTTCATTGATTCTATTTCAGGAAAGGCTTTGTACATTATTTGCATTCCCAATTCATTTTCTGGAAAAAATCTAACTACTACTACCTACTTTTTTCACTAACTGATTTTTCAAAATATTTATACAACAAATCCCAAGGGTCATGACCCTTCACTTTACTGGTAAAACTGTTTTACATTCTTTAGTAGAAATCAAAATATTTGATTAAGTTGCCTTATCAGCAAATCAAATATTTTATACTCTAGTTTTGTCTTTGATTTTTCTTTATATCTTACCTGCTTTTAATATTTTATTTCCCCGTGGCATCCTTTATTCTTACCACTCTAACACGGTCACTTTATCTGCTCCTAGTGGTCTTGCGGTGCTTTGACTTTGATTGTCTCGGTCCATTCCTTTCTAACGCTCAACCACAACCCTTATTTCTGCCACCCATGGTATTGTGGTGTCCATCTTTGCCACTTCCTCCGTCGTCTACTAACTGTTTACCATGGCACCGTGGTCTATGTTTTGAATACCAAAGGTACCACAGTGACTCATTAACCATCATCCTCGTCGCTTCCTCACCATCAACCACACAACCATGGTCTCCATTTTGACTAGCCGCGGTATCTCGATAACCATTGGCTAACCCTGCTAACCATTTACCGTGCCACCATGGTGACTGTGTTGATCGTGCACGGTGTGGCGGTAATGGTTATCTTGACTATTCCTTATCATTAACACTGTCACTTCCTTGATTTGGTTGAATGTTTACCATGCCACCATGGTCTCTTCTCTTATTGTATTTGGTTGCATGATAACTGTTTTCCGATTGTCCACCTCTGTTGACTGCTCACCACACTACCGCGGTCACTGGATCGACTACCAATGGTATCGCTATAGCCACCTTTGTTGCTTAGCTTTCGACCACCGTGATATTGTAGTTACTGTGATTACCACCAGTGGTACCGCAGTAGCCTCTATTCATCGCCACCTCCATTGTTTTCTTCGTCCACCACGCCATCGCAGTGTGTATTCTGACTGACCGCGGTGTAGCAGTAAGCTCTTATCATGACTATGCTTAACTGTCACCGCTATACCATGAGCCACTTTGCAAAAGGCTGCTATAAAGCAATGGAGGCTATGGGGGGAAAACAGTGGTGGTATAACATATTTTAACATTATGAATGGGGGTAAAATGAATTATTAGGAAAAGATAGGAAAATAATGAACTTAAAAGAGTAAAACCCCTTAGTTTTTTAATGGAAATTTTTGGTTCTAACACCCCCCAAGCATTCAAGTATTCATCCTTATAGCGAGTTTGAGCTTACAAGTGAATTCAAGTGTTTATAAGAGCATTCAAGAGAAAATTATCAAGCATTTTAGAGTAGTATTCAAGCATCAATCATCATGTCAAAGATTTCATGCATCATGTTTTTCATTGTGCTAACAATTGTGATGTAGAGTTTTATGATTCAAGCAAGTGTTTCATTCAAGATCAACATCATTCAAAAAAGAGTCAAGATCTACATCCATTCCATCCATATCAAGCATATTTGCAACATCTTATTGATAGGGTTTGTTGAGCTGCAACATTGTTATTTTTTCATTCATCATTCTCCATTCTTATTTGATTTCATTTCAAGGATTGATTTCCAAAACGGGATTTGACCAAGGAAAACCCCAATCCACTAACCCAACAACATTTTTCCCTCTCCCTTATGTGTGATTTGTAGGTCTAGGTTGCAAATTTCCTAAGGAGCAAGATTGGAGAAAAATTTTCGTCATTCAAAGTTTTTAAAGTTATCATCAAGCCTTGGAGAGCATTAGAGAAAACATATAGGTCAATTTACAAAGGTTTGAATCTAGGAACTTGCAGGAGAAAATTGAGTAGATTAAGGAGAGCAGATATAGACTTTGAAGCTTCAAAAAATCCCAATTGGATTGATTCAACACTTTTGGTGAATGATCCAGTTTCAATCAAAATTTAGATTTTTGTAGATTAAGATACCCATTTGGTAGATTCTTGTTCTCACACAGAAAACCAAATTATGGATTGATTCACCCATCTTGGCGAATGACTCCCACTCAACATTAAAAATATATTTTCTAGTGTTTTAGACCTCCTTCCAACCATCTCCAGATTTTTAGGTGCACACATTCTATTTAATAGTTTTCTGTATTGTTTCATTTGCATTTCTATGTCATTTAACTCAAGTTTGCATTATATTAGGGCTTTACATTTCAAATTGCATTTCATTGTCTATTCCATGTCTAAACTTGGTGGTGAACCCCTCATTAGTCTATATTCAACCCCTAGGATAGCCCTCTTACAAGATATCTCTTTCCTTTTCATTGAGATCTCAAGGGTTATCCTACAATGAAATTGGAAATGTGGGAGTTATCTATGTACTAAAACCATATGCTAGCACCATACCACATTTTCACCATTTTAGTTTCATTCTCAACCATAGATTTAAATGTTTTGAACTTATCTAGAGCCTCTATTTTTTCTTTGAGAAAGTTTAGCAAAGTCATTCTAGAGTAATCATCTATTAACAACATAAAATACCTGCCAGCTTGAGAGATTCTTATTCTAGTAGGTCCACATATATTCACCAAATCCAAAGGTACTCTAGTATAATGTTTCTTAGCTTTGAACCTCTTGTTTGTTTATTTTCCAAACTGACACTCTTTAAAAATTGTATTGATAGTATTTGTAATTATTGGCATGTCTCTCACAACATGAGCAGAGTTGGTCTTCACTAGGCTATCAAAATTGATATGACACATTATTTTGTGCCACAACCAAATTTCATTTATTTTGTACACAAAGCACTTACCACCACCACCTTTGAGCTAATAAACATTCCCTTTTGTCCTTATTCATGCAACAACTAGAGTTTTGGAGCTTCCTTTTTTTATTTCACAACCATCATCCTAAAACACTAGATTGCATCCTCTGCTAAAAATTTATCCCACACTAAGAATATTATGTCAAATACCCTTGACATAAATAACATCATGTATCTTATTCTTACCATCAAAACTAATTGAACCTTTTCCAAAAATATTAGTAGATGTGTCATCACCAAACTTAATAAAATCACCACCATATTTCTCAAGTTTTACAAACTTACTCTTATCACCTATCATATGATTTGAGCATCCACTAGAAATTATCTAGTAGTTTCTCTTCTCTCTTGTATGAAAGGAAGTCAACATAGTTCCTTCAATATTGTGATTGGTCAGTTTCTGAAGCAATTTCCTTCACACATCTTTCAAGGTTAGTATAATTAGTTCCAAAATTCAAAACCATGAACAAGCACTCATCACTTCCATCATCTAGATAGTCGTATTCCTCATCATTAGATGTATTATTGTCTTCTTTAACATAATAATTCTTCTTGAAATATTTTCCTTTATGATCTTTATGTTTGTTATTTGAAACTTTTCTTGGAAATTTTAAAGAATAATGACCTATCTTACCACAATTGAAACACATGAAAGGTAACTTACCTTTGTATTTTCCAATTCCCTTTTACAATCTTCTTACACACTTTTCTTCCACTTCATCAATCCTCTCTTTCTTGCTAACTTTAAAAATAGTCTATTTCCTTGGAGCATCTTGGTCAAACTCTCTTAATTCAAAATTAGTTAATGCACCAAACAATTGATCTCTAGAATATTAATCCAGATTCTAATCTTACTCAATAGAAAAAACTTTAGCATTATAATATTTAGGAAGGGTTCTCAATACCTTTTTTCGCAATTTCACTTTCCTCCGATTTTCCACCAACACTATTGATGGCATTGACAATTTAATCCATCCTTAGCATGTAGCCTACAATATCTTCATCTTCTAACATCCTTAAGGTTTCAAATTTGGCTTTTAAAATTCTACATCTTTTCTTTCTTGACCTTAACATATCCTTCATAAATGCTCTTCAACTTCTCCCAAACCTCTTTAGTAGTTTTGTAGCTTATCACCTTCACAAGTTTTGAGTCAGAAAGCTCACTCAAAATATTGTTCCTTGCTTTGCCACTATTATCATAATACTTGATATCATTTTCACCTGTCGGAGGAGTAGTAGGTGTAGTATATGCATCTTCAATTGATTTCCATACACCAAACCCTAATGAGACAATAAATTCTTCCATCCTTTCTTTTCTAGAAGGCATAATTGTTCCATCAAACATATGGATTTTGACACCATTCCTTTGCACCATCCAAATCTACCTCAAGTGATTAAGCTTCTTCCAAGGAACTTGGCTTTGATACCAATTTTTAGACACATAGGACAACTAAGAGTGGGGGTGAATCAGTTGTGCATCAAAACCTTCAAACCCTCATTAAACCTTATTAAGAATTAGCATGAATGTAAACAAATGAAACATCAACACATCAACAACCATACACAATAGACCACCAGATTTTACATGGAAAACCCTAATCAGGAAAAAAATGGTGATGATTAACTCACATATAAATGAATATCAATATCAATTACAAAAGGCTCACTACCATAAGGGATCACTTCCCAAAGGATTCACTATCCAAAAAGAAAGAAAGGCTCACTACCTAGGAATATCACTTCTAGATAGAAATAAACTATCACAAGGAGGTTCACTACCTCATAACAACAGGATAATCCACCACAACCATCTATAACATTTGGCTCACTTCCTCCAACAAATTCAAGAATATTGAAATATAGACACCTTCTTACTACATCTAGAAGTCTTAGGTGTTCATGCTCAAACTCAGATCTCAACACTTGATCACACCTACATAATTTTGCACCAAATATCATATCGCACACTTCTCCAATAGTTGACCTTGCGTATATATCTTTCAAAAACTCAAATAACCTTCTCTAAGTCAGCTTCACTGAAATTTATGCACCTCAAACATGCAACCACCAAATAGGTCAACACATTTTCATAGTGGAAATAAGTGAAGGTGTACCACACCAAGGGTTAAGTGGGACTCAAATATACACTGACATGCTACACTAGACTTCCACAAAGCATGAAGAACATCCACAAATAACACTAACACACCAAGTTTGGCCAAACCAGCATTAACACTACCAAGCAATAAAATTCACACTTCACTAGGTCTAAAAACATGTTGCAGACCATGTAGCAACATCACACAACATCCTAGAATTTTCCAACACCAATAGAATATTAAAACACACTAGTACAAACACATGCAACTAAGAATACTATCATCTTGTGTAACCACTCAAAATACCACTGAGACACAACACATGAACCAATCTTGCAAAACAACTAAACACCAAACCATCCAAGAGAAGATAGATACAAGAATCACTAGCACATTCCTAAATATGCAAGACAAGAAACTTTAGCATGGAAAAATTTGGAGCAATTCCATTTCTCCTAGACAACCCTCTTCACAAGCTAGAGATATTTCAACACACTATCAAACACATCTTCTACTACAACATAATCTAGAACCTGAAACTCTAGATATACCACCTTCAAAGACTACTAATCATCACATCCAAATCACACAGGCATGTCTTCAAGCATGAATAAATGTGGAGCACAACATATAATACATCCCTAACACCTTGTACACTTTAAATACATTTTTTCTCAAAAGAAGTTGGAAACCAAGTGACCTAGTTGCATCTACAACACTTGCTCAACATGACAACACCTTCTCATCAACACCACACTAGAGGTTGACATCAATGACAACACTAATGACAACATAGTGCAACAATTGTCTCTTGGTAATTTGTATGATATGGGTAGAGAAACTGCAACATAGGTACGCTATTTACTTGGAAGGGAATTTTCTTCATACATGGGTTCATTCACAACTTGTGGGGTTGAAGGAACAACCATATATTTATCCTTTTTAGAAATATTTTTAATGGATAACTCTGTTATATGCTTTGTCTTAAATTTTTGACATGAATTGAAAAATAAGTCCTCTCAAGGAATAATAGGTTACTAGGGTTGAGGCAAAAAATAGTCCAATGATTTTTTTTTGAAATAAAGAAAAATGGAACCCTAGGTCTAATGTGTAAACCTAAGATTCAAATATTGTGGGGTGTTGTGTCTTTTTCTAGTATTTCATTATGATGGATATTAGCAAGGTGAGCCAATCAAGCCTAGATCTGCATCTCTTAGGTTATTATAATAAATTGGAATTGATTTTCCTTGATTAACCTAATTAGACTATGTTCTCTAATATGAAAAATTCAAGATTCTAATAATTGGTCTAGATTGTAACAGAGATTTGCAGGCAGATTTGGGAAGGGAATAATGTTGTGTACTTGTCCTGAAAGTTTTTTGTTAGACTAAATATGAGGAAAAAGTCACCCAAGGGTTTCTAAGTCCTTGTATGCCTATTTTTTTCTATTTTTGTAGTCCTCTAATGGAAAATCGTATATCCTTTTTTTCACCTAAAAACTTGTCAGATCATTGTTGGATAATTCTATAGGTGAGTTTATGTGAGTTGACAAGGTGTAGGGTTTTGAATGCAACACTGAATAAATGATATTAAATCTTCCTTTAATCTTCTCCAAACCTATAATCTTCACATTCAAAAAGAGAAGAAATGTTGTGCCATTTTGGGGCTTGCCTTGGTCAAACCCCATGTTAATGTTTTCACTTCCACAATGACAATGTCAATGATAAAAATGGATAAATGGTAGGAAGGAATGATGATTCAAAAAAGAATTGCAACTCACCACCCTTCAATGGCTTCCTTGAAGGGCTGAAATCATGCACATTACTTCAAGGTCTTGGATCTTTCTTGCTTGATTTCTTGAATTACTTGGAGACCTACAATAAGGGTTAGCCTTCACAAACAATGATAACATGCATAAACTCACATAGGATTTGACATAATGCTTGGATATTAAATCGTTGCAATAAATCGCTGAAATTCCACTCTTGACTTGCTTAATAGTTCTCTTGATAATAATTTTAACCTCTTGTTAGATTGCAAATGATGCAATAACTAGGTATTTATAGGCATTTATTCAATTTCCTGCAAATTATATCCCAATAGCCAGCATTTACTAGTTGAATTTCAAATGTTAAAATGTCAACACTGACTTATTCAAATTTAGATCCTTGAAAAATAGGGGGACTCATATGTCCAAGGGCATCCTAGTGCTGGCCCCATTTTGTAGGATTTTAGGTTTCAAGGGAAAACCATTAAATAAATGCATTTGTTTAATGCTTGAAATTTCTAAAAGAATGTTAAAAATAGGCCTCAAAACACATAATTTAGGAAATTAGGGACTTAATTAGTCTAAATAATTTAGGTGGACAAAACATAGTGCATGAAATTTTCAAGGGTGACAATTTTTGACACTACACTTAGCCCCCACTTTAGTGGGATTGTGAACTTATGTCAAACTCACACTAAAGTAGAAAATTTATGTCAAGAGAGGTCTAATTGTCTAGATGTTGAAGACATAGGATGGAAAAGGATCAAGTGGTAGTGTACAAGACCCCAAGATCTAATATCCTATAGCAAGAAAATATAAGCACAAAGTAACACACAAATTTATGAAATGTAGCAAGACAACATACACAAACATGCATGTCTAAAAACATGAAGCATACGCGATGAAAACACATGACATAACATAAAACATAGATGGAAACAAAATAAACACAAACATAATGAAAATACAATGCAAATACAATTTGAATACAATGTAAACACAAATAAAACACATAAAAGACACATAAAAAAACACAAGGTTAGTACTAAAAGGATTTGAGTCAGTAAGGAAAAGATACCTTAGTCTTAATTTGTCTCAAATACAAAATTCCATCCATCAAATAAAGGAATGTTCCCATGAGGACTAGCAAGCTGCATTATGCCACATCACTCATGAGCCATATGGATCTACTAGCTAGCAAGCTATGTTATGATGGTGTCCATGCAATATGATGGGTTTCATAAGGCTGGAAAGCTATGTTATTCCAGACACTCATGGAACACGTAGCTATACTAGCAAGAAAGTTGTGTTATTCTTGACAACCATGTTAAGGAATTCATGAGACAAAAATAAAAGTACTACATTTTATAGGAAAATCATAAACAAAATGCACCATAAGCTAGTGAAGTTTGATATTCACTAGGTGAGCCCCCAAGACAAGTTAGAAAAATGAGAAACACACTAGGTCTAGTGAGTCTGCTATTCACTAGGTGTGCACCCATGTCAATCATACCAAAATTTATACTCCCTAATAACTTTGATAAGGCGCTACAAAATTATCAAGATACTATGCCAAGAGAACACTAAGTTCAATGCGTGTGAACAAAGTGAAGGAAAAATACCAAATTCACCTAAGGAGGTGCACAAACTCACCTAAGGAGGTGCATAAATGATGATAAGATAAGGCCATAACCTCAAGGGGTGTTATAACAACACCAACACAAAAGGGTGATTTACAAAAACAACAAAGGGGCTTTGCTCAATATATGAAAGTTCACACCTTAGGGATCATCACACATGACATCACCACCAAGAGAGAAGTTGTGAAATAAAAAGTCACACCTTAGGCCATACTAACTTTAGAATTACCAGCAAGGAGAATGCCACATGCCAAGAAAGGTCACACTCTTAGGGTACATAAAGCCCAATATCACCACAAATGAGACACTAATATAGATCAAGAAGGCCACACTTTCATTGACAAGGTCACACTTCCTAGGAGTTGTATTCTATCATTACTAAAAAGGGACCATTTTATATGCAAGTAATAAATGGGGGACTATATGACCCACTTTAAATGTTAGTGTACTTGCTACAATAATATTTTAAGGAGATATAAATAGATCCTCTGCAAGAAGGAATGCACCTAACAAAATGCTACCTAATCCCTTGCCCCTAAGTGTAGGGATAAAGATGAGCCCAAAAATGGATGATGATATGTTGCTCATTGTTACAAGATGAAATATGATTGCATAAAACTTAATTTATACCCCCATGCATGGTAGTGAGTATGTTATGATACTATAACTACCACATAGCAAGGATAAAAGCATATGAATGTTAATCTATCATACATTCAACTTTATCCTCGTAAGGATCAAATTCTCTCAATTTCTTATTTAAAGAACAACATTCATCGGTAGTATGTCCAAACATTCTATGATTTTCATAGTAAGATGTATTTGTATTCTTTTGTTTATTAACTTTTTGTTCATGCCACTGGTGGTAGTTTAATTAATCCCAATTTTAATAGTGTATCTAAACTAGTTTCAATCTTTGATAATAGACACGGAGAAGGTAACACACCTTTCTTAATACGACCATGAAATTTGTATTTCTTGGTTTGTGGAACAAATGTTTGATGTAAAGGTGGAGTAATTTGGTAACCTAATCCTTTTGTTTCTTAAGATGGTGTTTATTCCAAAAGGGAGTGGATCTCATGTTCATTATTAATGTCACATCCTTGTTTTTTCAATATCTTAAAGCCTTGTCCATAGCTTTATTCCAAGTTAACGGGTGTGTTTGTAACTTTATGCTCATATTATGGAATATTGGTTGATGTGATTTCCTTTGATTGGTATTGATAGGTGTTTCCATCTGCATTGGTTGAGGTATAAATTACAAGTCACTTTATTTATGCAATGTGGAAAATATTTCAAGTGGTGGAATGATACATGGTGCTAGTTGTTGGTATGGATGATTAAGAAATCTCATGGAAGGATAAAAGGCTACATTATTCTCAAGATTGCATAAATAATTATGTATGAATTAATTCATGCTCTCCTCATCCTATACCAAGATATCTACATCACGGGGACATGCATTGGGAGGTGAAGGATCATGAATATTCTCATTAGAATTAGGTTCATCCCCAAACACACAACTTAAAAAACCAACCAAGGATAACATAGAAGTCAACATCTTACCAAAATATCAAGCCATCATGGTGATGCTTGTACTAAGGTTGGGATTGAATATTTTAATGGAAAATTGATTCACCCCCCCTCCCAGTTGTCCTATGAATCTAACAATTGGTATCAAAGTTATGGTTCTTTGGAAGAAGCTTAACCACTTGAGGTAGATCGAGATGGTGCACTAGAAGGGTGTCAAATCTTCTATGTTTTATGGAACAAATTATGCTTACTAGAAATCTAATATGGAAGCCTTTCTTGTCTCTCTAGAGTTTGTATTTTGGAGGACAATTGAAACTATTATCATAAGGTGACATTAACGTTGTAATACTATGCCATTTGTATGTATCCACGTTCCTTGGAATGTGTTCTAGGGGACATGAGAGAAAAATATTAAATTTTGGCATGTTGTAATTATATTTTAAAGAGATGATTTATTTTTGGTGGTGGTTACACATAAAATATGGATAAAGCATCTTTCCTTGGAATCCAAAATGGAATATGAAAGGTTTTGGAGTGAGAATACAAGATTGGAAAAGAAAATGTGTTTGTTGGTGTTCCATCGGGAAGTGGAAAGGTCACTCGAGCATCTGAAAAGGAAGGAGTTGGATAGGTTATGGGTTAGGTATTGAATATCCAATTAATATTTTATTATGTCCTTTGGCTGACAATTAAGAGGGGCATGGATTTTTGCAGGTGGTTTTGTGCCTCTTGTTTTGGTTTACCATTTGTGATTTTACCTCTCACAATTTCTAGAAATTAGAGCCATGGGATGGTAGTTTCATGTTGAGTTCTTGCAGGTAATAGGTTCTATCAGGTTAATCAAAGATTAGCAGTGAAGTGTATTATTGTGTACTCTCATTCAAAGATTAATAATATACTTTCCTCTTTTCTTAGGTGAAGTTTTTTCCCAAAAGGGTTTCTCCACGTAAATATGGTGTCACATTTTGTTTTTTGATTTCTATATTGTGATGTATGTTGCAATCACATGTTTATTTCTGATTTGGTAATCTGATTTTCAGATCTGAATTCACTTGCATAATTTCATATTGTAGATTTCCTTCAAAAAAAATTCAACAGAAACTGGATATACTATTCTTTCTAATGGTTCAACAAGTGATGATGAGGTTAAGGATTATGAGAATAATGGAAAAGCAAGGAATGCTATCTTGAGTCCAGTCTTTCTAATTTTGAACTTGGAAAGGTGATAAGTCTCAAAACTACTAAAGAGGTTTAGGTGAAGTTGCAAAGCATTAATGAAGGATATGATAGGGTCAAGCAAGAAAAGATGTAGAATTTCAAAGCCAAATTTGAAAACCTAAGGATGCCAAAATATGAAGACATGACAACCTACATGCTCAGAGTGGATGAAGTTGTTAATGCCATCAATGGTCTTGGTGGTAAGATGGAAGAAAGTGAAGTTGTAAAAATTTATTGAGAACTCTTCCTAAATCTTATATTTCTAAAGTTTCTGCTATTGAGAAAGCTCAAAATTTAGATCAAACGTTTAGTGTTTTAATTTCTCATGAATTGAGAGAGTTTAGTTAAGAGGCTACATCGAAAGAAATTTCCTTTAAATTTTTCAAGGTAGAGAAGGATGATGAATTAGATCTTGATGAGGTGAAAGAAAATTTTGTGAGGATATTGAAAAAGGGAACTAGAAAATATAGAGGTAAGTTACCCTTTAAATGTTTCAATTGTCAAAAGATAGGCCATTATGCTTCTAAATGTCCAATCAATGTTGCAAATAATAAAAATAAGGATTATAAAGGTAAATCTATCAAGAAGAGTTATTATGTTGGAAAGGACAATGGTGTATTTGATGATGAGTAATCAAAATATCCTAGTGAGGATAGTGATGAATGCTTGTTCATGGCTCTAAATGGTGGACCAAATTCTACTAATCCTGAAAGGTGTGAAGGAAAGTGCTTCGAAAATAGATCACAATATTGAAAGAACTATGCTGAATAATTTTCATGCAAGAGAGGAGAGAAACTACTGGATAATTGATAGTGGATGCTCAAATAATATGATAGGTGACAAGAGTAAGTTTTTTAAACTTCAAAATTATCATGGTGGTCTTGTTAAGTTTGGTAATATACAACTACTAAGATCTATGGAAAAGTTTCAATTAGTTTTAATGTCAAGCATAAAATAGATGATGTTCTTTATGTCAAGGGTCTCTAGCATAATCTTCTCAGTGTAGGACAAATATGCAATAGAGGATACAACTTGATGTTTCAGGATGATGGTTGTGAAATCAACAAAGGAAGCTTCAAAACATTGGTTGTCGTAGGTACAAGGACAAAAGGAAATTTTTATCAACTTAAAGATGGTGGTGTTAAGTGCTTTATGTCTCAAATCAATGAAAGTTGGCTATGGCATAGAAGAATGAGTCACATTAACTTTGATAGCATAGTGAAGATTAGTTCTATTGATGTTGTGAGAGATCTACCAAAGATTACAAAGCCTACTAATGTAATTTGCAAAGAGTGTTAGTTTGGAAAGAAAAAAAAAAAGAGGTTCATAACTAAAGAATATTCTACCATAGGACCTTTGGATTAGGTTTATATAGACCTATTGGGACCTACCAGAATAAGAATCTCTCAAGGTGATATTTATTTTATGTTATTGATAGATGATTATTCTAGAATTACTTGGTGACATTTCTTAAACAAAAATCAAAAGCTCTAGATAATTTTAAAGCCTTTAAATCTATGGTTGAGAATGAAATGAATTTTAAAATCAAATTCTTGAGGTGTGATATAGGTGGTGAGTTCACCTCCAATGAGTTTAATAGTTTTTGTGAAGATCATGGAATATAGAGACAATTATCAACTCCTAGGAATCCTTAGTAGAATGGAGTTGTGGGGATGAAGAATAGTATAGTTCAAAAAGCAACAAGAACCATGATGAAGGAAGAAAATCTACCAGATTTCCACTAGAGAGAAACAATTCAAATTGCAATGTACATTGAGAGGGCAAGAAAGTTAAAAGACTTCTTATGAGTTTTGGCATGGGAAAATTCCTATTGTGAAGTATTTTAGAGTATTTGGAAGAAAATGCTATATCATAAGAGATGAAGAAAACTTAGGAAATTTTAATGTAAGATCTAATGAAGGAATATTTCTTAGATATTCTACAAAGAGAAAGGTATACAGATGCTATAATAAAAGATTAAAGATGTTTGTTGAAAGTGCAAGTGTCAAAGTGGGTGAAGAACCACATCAAAGTTTTGTATTTATAGAAGGATATGAATTTGATGAAACCCATTGTAGTGAAGAAGAAGAAGAAGAGAAATAAAAAGATATGATAGTTGAAGAGGAAGAAGATTTGAAAAATACTCCTAAGACTCCTATGTATGTGCAAAAGAATCATTCTAAAGATTAAATCATTGGAGATAAGATCAAAGATGTGTTGATAAGGATACAAATTTCTATGATAGGGGAATAAGTAAACTTTTATTTACTTTTAGAGGTAGAACCTAAAATAGTAATTAAAGAATGTAACAATGAGAACTGGATTAGATCTATGGAAGAAGAGTTGAAACAGATAGAGAAGAATCAGACTTGGGAATTTGTCCCAAGACCATCAAACAAGAATGCAATAGGAACCAAATGGGTTTTCAAGAACAAATTGAATGAGGATGGAAAGGTTTCTAGAAATAAGGCTATACTTATGTGTAAGGGCTACTCACAAGTGGAAGGAATAGATTTTGAAGATACTTTTGCTCCATTAGAAAGGAAGAAAGCTATTAATTTTTTTTTTTGGATTTTGCAACATATAAAGACTTCAAGGTGTATCAAATAGATGTCAAGTCTACATTATTGAATGACGAGTTAGAAGAAGAGGTGTACATTGAACAATTGGAATGTTTTTTTGTCTACATTGAACAACTGGATAGATACTTGTTGCGACAAGGATTCAAACAGGGTACTACAAATAGAAAACTTTACTTCAAGGTTGAGGGAGATCAGATCCTAATTGTGGTTGTGTATGTTGATGACATAATATTTGGATTAAATGAAGGTATGTGTAAGAGATTTGTAGAGTAGATGCAAGAAGAGTTTGAGATGTCAATGTTTGGGGAGATGAATTTCTTCCTTGGGTTACAAATCAGTCAATCAAAAAAGGTATTTTCATTTCACAATCAAAGTATGTCAAGGAAATGTTGAAGAAGTTTGGAATGGGGGATTCTAAACCAATGTGTAATCCCATGGTTATTGGTTACAAGTTGAGGAAAAATGATGAATCTCCTAAGAATGATCGACACAAGTATAGATCAATGATTGGTGGACTTCTATATCTTACTGTGCAACTAAATTGGATATTATACATGCAGTTTTTCTTGTGAAAATATTTCAAGAAGATCCTAGAGAATCACATGTGGTAGTAGGGTATGTGTAGGATCATCATGGAAAAAGCATGCCCTTAAGTGGCAATAAAATTCAAAAAATTAGAGTTAGACAACTTGACGTAAAAATTTGAATAATTTATCTATATTATTTCAAAAATATGTAAGAATAGATATTGTAGCAAATTGAATGTAGTTTCTAAACTACTAGGTTTATTTTTTATTTTTTAAAATCTATTTGGTGAAAAT
This sequence comes from Sequoiadendron giganteum, assembly GCA_007115665.2. Lineage (NCBI taxonomy): Eukaryota > Viridiplantae > Streptophyta > Pinopsida > Cupressales > Cupressaceae > Sequoiadendron > Sequoiadendron giganteum. Next base: position 955,127,228 of record CM021100.1, read on the forward strand.
TTGAAATTTCAATGCAGTAGTACTTGAATCTCAAGGAAAAAATAAGAGGTAGGTGTTTGTCTGACCACCCTAACTACAATAAAATGATAATATTTTTTTATAAGATTTTAGATATAACTAGGGGACTGATGTTCCGATGTGATGCATATTTTTTTGTAATTTTTTTCCAAGTAAATAATTAATTATGATTTTATTATTACAAATTTTTAAAAATATAAAAACTTGTATGTCTAACCACCTTAACATGGTCAAAACTTCATGAAATTCTTTTTTTTTTTAAATTCTATACTATTCAAAGCATAAAATGTGATGCATGTTTCAGATTCAAAAAATGTGATACTGTTTGAAAGTTATAGATGTTTTTCAATCAGCCTATCAATCAAGACTTTAGTTGTAATTCAAATAGAAAATGAATAATAATTATTTATTAAATTCAAAGTAAAGAATAATTTATATTGGTGGAAAAATGAGAATCACCTTTCAAAACCCTACTCGTTTCATCAATTTTGGGTAAAAAAAAAGTCGTTAGCCACATGGGTCATCATATCACTCAGATATCCCCACTTTTTGGCCCATCATGATCCTGCACATACCTAGTAGTTAAAAGGATATTCAGATACTTGAAGGGAAATTTAGATTTTGGTCTATTATATCCTAAGGGTACTGATTTCTCCTTGAGTGCATATACATATGTAGATTGGGCAGGTTGTGTAAATGACAAAATATGTACATGTGGAGGTTCTTTCTTTCTTGGAAGTAGGTTGGTTTCTTGGTTGAGTAAGAAGTAGGATTCAATGCCATTATTTACTATAGAGGTAGAATACATTATAGTAGCATCATGTTGCACACTCATGGTGTGGATGAAGTAGACATTGAAGGATATCAGGGTGTCATATGATGAACCTATTTTTATTTTGTGTGATAATACAAGTGATAAATATTTCAAAAAACCCCGACAATGCATTGAAGGAAAAAACATATCTCTACCCAGTATCACATTGTAAGAGAGAAAGTTGCAAAGAATGAGGTGAAGATAGAGAATGTGCCTATAAAGGATCAAGTTGTAGATATTTTCACAAAGGCTCTTCCAAAAGATACATTTGGGTATCTTCGATAGAATTTAGGGGTTATTGCCCCTCCTTTCAATCAGATGCATAAGATTGCACATATATCTACGTGGGCTATTCAAGACTTATTATTTTATCCTAGACTGATGAAGGCTACCTCTCAGGGGGAATAGGTAGTTTTATTTTTGTTGGCATAGTCAAGGGGAGCATATATTGTGCCCCTAAGGGGGAGAGAGTAGTAGAGAGAGAGAGATTTGTGGAGAGAGATAAGTAAGTGTGAGAGAGTGTTTCTTATAGGTGTTGCCTAAAGTGAAGTATGCAAATGATGCCCTTTTCCATTGATGTCAAAGGGGGAGAGATAAAGTCTAAAAAAAATGGAGTGAGATTGAGATTTGAGAAAGTGGTAGAAGTGTAAGGAATGTACCAATTAGGGGGAGAGATTGAAGTTAGGGGGAGATTTTTATAAGTGTTGGAGCTGCATAGTTTCTTTCTTTGTTGATAGATTTTCAGAGCTGGTGTTGCCATCAATGAAAAAGGGAGAGATTTTTGGAGATTTTCTATATTGTTGGAGATTGCTAGTGTTGTCATTAGTGTTTTAATTTATGTCAAACCCTAGTATATGGAGACTATTAGAACTGTTGAAGGGTGTTGCATAAAAAAGAGTTATGGTTCAACTCATAGTATGGATGTGTTGTGGTTTGATATCACATTGGTGTCAACCTTTAGTATGGTAAAAAATATTGTTGCAATGTTGTCATTGTTGTTAGTAGTGAGTGTGTTGCACTATGTTGCCTTTAATTTTATCACTGATGTCAACCTCTAGTGTGGTGTTGAGCATGTACTATAGATGGGGAGATTATTGCAATATCTAATGAGATCATGATGAGAAGTTTTTTTTTGTATTAAACAATTGTTGTAGATGTTTTGATTAAAGGTAAAAGATGAGTTTTGAAGGGGCTCAAAAATTAACAAAAGAGAACTGTTGAAAAGAAAAGATAACAACAATAAGCAACACTCAATCCACTGAAAGAAAATCATCAACCAAAAGGAAGCTAGCAAAACACACTACATATTCTTCAGGGTCTCAACAGCTTCCATGTTAGTGTCAACCATCTTTTGCACATCGTGCATAGTATCAGGCACCTCCATTCCAGAGGCCCCAACCCGAGTTTTCATTCTATTTCTGGTTCTAACGCCTGGTCCATCTATTTTTACCTCATCAATCAAAACCTTACCTTTAGTAGTATCTTTCTCACTAGCACCACCCACAACCAACACTTTACCCCCCCAGCAATAGAAGCATCAACATGCCCATACTCTTTCTTTTTTGAGCAATTATCAGAGGAGAAATCATCATGGCAGAAATCAGAGTGCCCATAAGGTTGGGTGCCTCACCACTCTTCAACACCACTTTCCTCATAGCAGAATCCAGATTACCCACAAGCTTAGTTACCTCACCACTCTTCATCAACATTTTCCTAATTTTGTCAATTTTATCCTCAAGGGATAAAATTCTACATTCCAAATTTTGCTTCAGATTAATGGTTTCCTCCGCCATAGTATTAGCCACAATGTTCAGGGATTCCATTAAATTTTCAACAAGTGTTGTAGATATTGTAGATGTGTTGAGAAGGTGTTTGTGGTGTTGTTGATTCAAAGATGGTTCACTTGGTTTCAAAGATATTTTGAGAAAATTTGAATAAAAGAGTGTACAATGTGATATAGGTGTGTTCAGTGTTGTGCTCCAAATTTATTCATTGTTGAATATATACTTGTGCAGTTTGGATGTGATGATCATAGGTGTTTAGAGGTGCTTTAGGTTTTGGATTGTGTGGCAGTGTAAGTTGTGCTTGACAATGTGTTTGTCTATATAAAAGGTTATCTAAGAGAAATGAGATTGCTCCAAATTTCTCCGCGTTGTGGTTTCCTATCTTGCAGATTTGGGAATGTGCTAATAATGTCTATTCCTACCTTTCCCTAGAGTATGTGGTGCTTAGCTACTCAAAATCTTGGATTCATAAGTTGTGTTTTGTGGTAGTCTTGTTGGTTGCACAAGATGATGGTGTTCTTAGTTTTAGGTGTTTGTGGTAGTGTTGTAGAATATTTTGATGATGGAATATTTTGAGATGTTGTGTGGAAGTCGTAAAGTGTTGCTTTATGGTCCACATATTTTTTCAGATCTAGAGAGGCGTGTATGTGGTCACTTGTTAGTGTTAGTGCAGGTTTGGATGACTTGGGTGCTAGTGTTAATTATGAAGGTTGTTTATTGGTTTTGGAAGCATGGTGACACATGTTGGTGTAGATTTATGTCCTAATTAACCCTTGGCATGGTCTTCCTTCACTTATTTCCACCATGGAAGTTTTTGGTGATGACCTATTTAGTGGTTGCATGTTTGAGGTGCATACATTTCATTGTGGCCGACATGGAGAAGGCTTCTGAGATTGTGGAGCATATATAAGAAAGGTTAACTATTGGAAATGTGTGTGGAAAGTGTGTGAGATGTGAATGTGATCAAGTGTGGTGATTTGAGTGTGAGCTTAAATGTTCTGACTTTCAGATGCAATGAGAAGAAGGTGTCTACATTTCAGTGTGCTTGAAGTTGTTGGAGACTTGGTAGTGAGCCAAAGGTTACGGATGGAATAGAGTTGTAGTGGTGGATCTTCCTATTGCTTTGGGATAGTGAATCTCTCTATAACAGTTTCTTCTATTCTTCTTTCTTCCAAAAAATGAGTCCTTTAGGTAGTGATCCCTTTTTAGTGAGCCTAATTGTATTCGGTATTGCTATTCATATATATGTGAGCTAATCCTCATCATTGTTTACCCCTACTTATGGTTTTCCGCATAAATATGACTAGTCCTCTATTATGTTTGGTTGTGTTTGCATTGTTGGAATATTTTGAGGTGTTGTGTGGATGTTGTAAAGTATTACTTTGTGGTCCACATGGATTTTTGGATCTGGAGAGGCGTGTATGTGGTCGCTTGCTAGTGTTAGTGTAGTTTTGGCCGACTTGGGTGCTAGCGTTAATTGTGGAGTTTGTTTGTTGTTTTTGGAAGTGTGGTGACACATGTTGGTGTAGATTTAGGTCCCAATTAACCCTTGGCATGGTTTTCCTTCACTTCTTTGCATCGTGGAAATGTTTGGTGCTAACCTATTTAGTGGGTGTACATTTGAGGTGCATACATTTCATTATGGCTGACATGGAGAAGATTTTTGAGCTTGTGGAGGATATATAAGAAAGGTTAATTATTGGAAATTTGTGTGGAAAGTGTGTGAGATGTGAATGTGATCAAGTGTGGTGATTTGAGTGTGAGCTTAAATGTTATGAATTTTGTATGCAATGAGAAAAAGGTGTCTACATTTTAGTGTGCTTGAAGTTGTTGGAGGTAGTGAGCCAAAGGTTGTGGATGGCATAGATTTGCAGTGGTGGATCTTCCTATTGCTTTGAGATAGTGAATCTCTCTATAACAATTTATTCTATTCTTCTTTCTTCCAGACAATGAGTCCTTTAGGCGAGCCCTTCGTAGTGAGCCTAATTGTATTCGGTATTGCTATTCATATATATGTGAGATAATCCTCACCATGGTTTTTCCCTACTTATGGTTTTTCATATAAATATGGTGCTCTATTATGTTTGGTTGTGTTTGCATTGTTGTTTCATATGTTTACTTTCTTCTTATTCTTAATGAGAGTTTAAATGTTGGTAAGGATTTGAAAGTTAATGAGGGATTGAATGTTTTAATGTACAACTAATTCACCCCCCTCTCAGTTATCATATGCATCTTATAGCATTTTGAGGATCCTCCAATATAGTGAATTCTCTAAAATTTTTTGGTTCTATATGTGTATGATGATCATAATTAGGTATATCCTCTTTTATACATTATCTAGATATGAAAATGATGTTAATTTATGAACATAAGTAGAAGTGATAAAAATACAATGATATAAGAGATAATATTCCAATAAATAACACTCAAGTTTACATACACTAAAACATAAATCTTAAAATGATTGATAGGGATCAAAAAACACTTATCCTTCAAATGGTGGAGTTAATTCGTTAATTAATAAAAATTAAGATTCATCATCTCATATTACTAGTCATAACTTGAAATCTAAAAAATGACATCCTTAGTAATTGGTTTGTGTTATTGTTGATTGTATTGCATAACTTGTACAAGAAATCCCTTAAAAGATCACTATTGTATTAAAATTATTTCATGAAATCATTAGCCAACTCTTTAAAAAAAGGTGATAGAATCAAGAGAAAATGAATAATAAAACCATGTAAATGCATTTGAACACTCAAAATTATTGGAAAAGAATTATTAGGTAACAATTCTCAAGAAAATAAGTGAAGCATATATTTAAAATTTTCTTTGGTGAATCAATAAAAATATTACCATCATATTTATAAAATAAGGTATCACCACTCCACTTTGTGAAGGACAAGTCATAGTTTTATTATATGAAATGATTATTTCATGTCTCCCTAATATAATATTTTTATTTAAAGCTTTGATTATAAGCATCAGCACACCTTTCTAGATGGTCACTCCTATTGGAGTTGAGAAGATACAACACCACAGAAGCCCAAAAGATCTTTGCAAGCAAATAACCTGTTACAAGGAGAAACAAAGAGAAGCAACAAAGGAAATGCTCAAGAATGTGGAGCCATGAATTCACACAAAATGTAAAATGAATTAATGATACAAAAAATAGTTTTCAACTACATATAGATGAAAACCCTAAAAAGGAAAACCTTAGGCTTGCACAATAATAATTAATAAAGTAATTAATTATTATGTACCTAATGTTAGTTTAAGTGAAAAAGAGTTAAAAGGAAACTTTACGTAATTAAACAAATATTGTTTAATTAATAAAGTAAATGTCCAATTACTCTAACACCCCCCCTTAAGATAGACATAGGGAGAAGCTACTTAAAGCAAAAGCAATGGGTCTCAGCAACAAGGCCAGATTAGGTACCCAAGTACAAAGAAATCTCTATGAAACGGAGAAAAGGAGAAAACCCAGTGGGAAAAACTCCTCTCCAAAAAGAGATAGAACAACATGTAGAAAGAAACATGAAGGAAGGAAGGCCTCATAAAGACCCCCCAAGGACAACTTCCTTCACCCCAAGCATAGAGCACAACTGAAGATAGTGCGGAGATGCAAAAGGTTTCGTGAAGATGTCTGCAACCTGCTCGGCAGTGGGAACATACTCCAAGATGAGAGAACCATCCTGAATCAACTGTCTGATGAAATGCATATGAAGATCAATGTGCTTCATCCGTTGATGCTCCACTGGGTTGTGCGAAATGTGTATAGCACTCTGATTGTCACACCAAAGAATAGTGGGACTATCAAGAGGAAAACCAAACTCAGTCATCAACTGACGAAGCCATAAAATCTCCTGACTAGCAAGCACAGTAGCTCGGTACTTAGCCTCTGTAGATGATAATGCATGAGCAGTCTGCTTCTTGCACGACCATGTGATAGGACTAGAGCCAAGACAAAAAACAAAGCCAGAAGTAGACTTCCGATCATTGACATCACCAGCCCAATCTGAGTCAGTGTAGCCAACAATGTGAGGATCCCCTAATGTGTAGTGAAGGCCATATGAAGTGGTGCCCTGAATGTACCTCAAAATATGCTTGGCAGCTTTCCAATGACTCTCATGAGGATCATGTGAGAATCAAGAGACAAGACCAACCGCAAAGGAAATATCAGGACGAGTTTGAGTTAGGTACAATAAATTTCCAACCAACTACATGTAAAGTGTAGAATCTACTGAAGGAGTGAGGAAAGTAGTAGTCAAAACAACCCCTGACTGAAAAGGTGTGGGGGCAGGCTTGCAATCAAGCATGCCAAAGCGTTGAAGCATATCAAAAGAATACTTCTGCTGGTAAATGGAGATCCCCTCTGAAGACTGAATCATCTGAAGACCAAGGAAATAGTGCAGAAGGCCAAGATCTGTCATCTCAAACTGCTCCATCAAGGCTAGCTGAGAATTCTGAATCATAGAGGATGAGCTACCTATGATGAGAAGATCATCAACATATAGCACAAGAATCAGGATCTCACCCTCAAGATGCTGAATATAGACCGTGTGATCAGAATGACAACAAGTGAAACCAGTGGAGAGCAAAAAAGAGTCCATCTTCTCATACCAAGCCCGAGGGTCCTGTTTGAGACCATATAATGAACGCTGAAGTCTGCAAACCAAGGAAGCATCATGAACAAATCCTTGAGGCTGCTCCATATAGATCTCCTCCTGTAGGTCACCATGTAAGAAGGCACACTTCACATCCATCTAAAAAATGAGCCATCCTCTAAAAGCTGCAAGTGATAATACAAAGCAAATAGAATTCATCTTGGCGACAGGGGCAAATGTCTCAGAGTGATCAATACCCTCAACCTATGAGAAACCCTTCGCAACAAGATGTGCTTTGTACTTATCAATAGAACCATTAGCAGCATACTTGGTGCAATACAACCATCGGCATCAAACCATCTTTCTGCCCTTAGGAAGAGGACAGAGATCCCGTGTATTATTCCTCATCAAAGAAGAATACTCCTCCATAGCACAATCCCACTCAGGGTGACCTGTCGCCTCTGAAAATCTCTGAGGATCCTCTGAAAGAGCATGAGTCAAAAGACTAGAACCCGTAGTATGAGAACGAGTATGACAAGTGTCTGAAGGATCACCGGCCATAGATCCTGTTGCCTCAATAGTAAAGCGAGCCCATTTGGGCCTCTGAGGTGGAGCAAGTGGAGGTGAAGATGGGGGATCATCAATATCCTCATCAGAATCCTCAAAATAATCCTGAAGAGCTGTAGTGGGTGGAGTAGGTAGTGAAGTGGACACTGGAGACAGGGTATCAACTGGAGGAAGGCGCTCATCAAACTGAACATCCCGTCGAAATAGGACCTCTCTGGAATCAAGATCAAACAACCTGTATGCCTTAACATCCTCGCAGTAGCCGACAAAAATGAGGGGTTGACTCTTCCACTCCATAGCTCTCCTCTGAGCATCAAGAATAAAAGCCCATGCCTCACTACCAAATACTTGAAATGATGAAATATCAGGCTTGTCATGAGACCAAGCCTCCTCAGGAGTCATATGTCGAATCACCTTATGAGGCATCTGATTCTAAATATAGTTGGCACAATTGACTGCCTTAGCCCAAAAAGACGAATCCATGGACCTGGACTGAATCATACAATTAGCCATCTCCCGTAAAGTTTTGTTCTTTCGTTCAGCGATACCATTCTACTGAGGGGTGTAGGGAACATAAAACTAATGCTGCAAACCATGCTTAGTGTAAAAATCTTTGAAAGCTTGATTCACATACTCCCCCCCATTATCTGTACGTATCCGTCGGATAGAAAGACCAGACTGCTTCTCTATAAATGTCTTGAATACACGAAATGAATCAAAGACATCAGACTTGTACTTAAGAAAGTACAACCATGTGCGTCTAGAGAAGTCATCAATGAATGTGAGTACATACTTGGCCCCTGAAAAAGAAGGAGTGGGAAATGACATGAGGTCACTATGATTCAACTCCAAGGTTGCCAAAGCACGAGTGGTACTTCCCTTCGGAAAGGGATCCCTGTGATGCTTGCCAAGCACACAACCATGACAAACACCATAAGTGCAGGAGATCTATGGAAGACCAAGAACAAGTGACTGTGTACTCATCTGCTAAAGATATTTGTAATTGACATGGCCCAAATGCTCATGCCAAAGCTGACTCACCGAATCTGCATGTGCTATAAGAGATGAACCTGTACCCTCAAAAGGCGCAAATCCATCAAATCTGTAAAGACAAGATGCAATATCAACACTACCAGTAGCCACAACCAAATCAGAATCATGGAGGTCTCAAATAACCACATCATGTGGTGAGAACTCAACTCTCTTACCAGAGCCAGTGTGGAAAATCTGATAAATGGACAAGAGGTTCGTCGAAATGTCAAGAACAACCAAAACATCTTGTAGAGTGTCCCCATCCAAAGAGACAGAACCTGAACCCAAGATGGAAAGTTGTGAAGAGTCACCCACTACAATCTGTGAAGTACCACAGGATGCAAGAGAAGTGACCAACTACTGAGTGTGAGTCATATGGTGAGAAGCACCAGAGTCTAAAATCCAAGTGGACCCATTGGTCGATGCTCGTGCAGTGAGAGCATGACCCTTCCCTGTGGTGGAAGAAGAAGAAGACTGAGGTGAGGAGATGTGTTGCTGCTGCATGGCCTCCTCTAAAGCCTCTAATCATTTCCAACACCTGGAAACTGGATGACCTTGCTTGCCACAGAAACTGCAAGTGTCTCCTGATTTCTCCTTAGTCTTGGAGGAAGACTCACCAGACTTCGAAGATTTCCCATGTTTTGGATTAAATGGTGGTTTAGAATTAGACTTAGGAGGCGGTTTGGAGGAATGCTCACTACCTGCAAAATCTTTCTTGGGCCTCAATTTCTGCTTCTGTTTCCCCTTCGATGACTGAGCAACCAATGCTTTGCTCTTTGAACCTGAGAGCATATCCATCTGAGAAAGGTGAGACTGTTCCCGAGACAATCGCTCACAAAACAAATCAAAGGAAGGCATGGTAAAACTGGCACCCAAACCATCCATGGTGGAGTAGAAGGAGGAAGCAAATATCTGAAATGGACCACGAAGCTTCGAAAGAATCAAGTAAATGCACTTTGTGTCTGTCTTATTCTTCCCACAACCCTGTAAAATAGTACAGATAGTTTTGAACTTGTTCAAAAAATCCTCAATAGTGGGAAATGTATCAGGTAACAATGAAGTCAGCTCTGCCTCAATCTGTAATGCGTGGAACTCATTAACGGCCCCAAAAAGTGTCTCAAACTTTAGCCACATGGCTCGAGGAGTGAGCAAAGCATCAAGGTGAAACAAAAGACTGTTTGAAACATGCATGCATAACAAACCTATAGCCTCATCCATCTTGTTCCTGTGCTGCATAATCTCAAAAGGACACTGCAACTGAGGTTGAACCTCATCTAAACAAGACCATAACCCTCGTGACCTAAGTAGCCTCATCATACGAGACTTCCAAGTGTGATAGTTATGTGATGTGAGTAGCTCAACTAAAGAGTCTGCCATGAAACCCTGCACCTGTACCTACTTGTGTTTTTTATTATTATGTGATCTTTCAGAATAGATAGAAGATGCAGAAGCGTTTGTATTTTTGAGAGTTTTGGTGTTCTGGTTTTCTGATATAAATGATAGAAAGCAAGAGAAAAACACCCCCCACAAAAGATAAACCCAAACCCTAGTACAAACTAAGAAGAAGAAAGCAATGCATAAGCAAAAAAAACTTCAAAACAAATTCTTGTGTACCTGGTGAAAATTCTAAGAAAATAAATCACATTACTGAATAGAGCATGTTGAGAGCTTTCCAATGCCTATTCAAGTTTGAAAAACGGAGTCCGTTTGCATCTTCTATGACCCCGGAAGTGAAGGAAGAAGGCCTCACTTTGACTGGTAAAAAATATCCAGACTGGTAAATTTTTTATAAAATTACCTACACCATCAGATCAATGCCGAAACCAGCTTTCTAGCGCTTCTTTCTGTTCGAAAAACAGAGCTAAAATGCCCGAGTTATACTCGATTTTGTGATAGAGCAAAACAAATGCCCTATTAGACTCCTCTAGCACCCGGGAGCTTTAAAAAAAGAGCCCTTGGTTGCATGGGCGAACCAGGGGGCTGAAGCAGGCGGAGCCCATGGTCACCATATGACCAGGCGAGGGTCTGTGTGAAGCCCACGGGGGCTGAAGAACCGACTCAGGTCGGCGAGCCCGGTGAGCCCGGTGGGAGCAAGTCGGCGAGCTCGCAGGTGGCGAGCCTGGCGGCGACGAGCTCGACGATGGCGAACTGGGTGAGGCGGCCGGGGAGCGGACACGGCGGAGTCAGGTGGAGTCAGCTTGGCAGAGCTCGAGAGAGCCAGGCAGGGTTGGCACAACGGCAGCGGTGGGAGCTCGATGGCCAAGTGGAGCGCAGGTGGCGTGCTGGTGGCCACTTGGCAGCAGGTGGGCGGTGACCGAAAAATACATGGACCGCGTAAAAATTTATTGAAAAACCTTTGTTTTTTGATTTTTTTAATATTTTTTTTTATTTTTTTTTTGTGATTTTTGCTCCGTACGGCCCTAGGGCAAAAAAAATTTTGCCTTCCAAATTGACTGTAACCAAAATCGACTATTTGACAGTCAATTTAAGGGTTTTTGGGCGCTACGAATCCAATGGCACTGTCCATTTGAGCCCAAAGTGAACCCAAAAAATGGAGTATGCTGAATCCACCCAAAAAAAACTTAGAAACCTAGATTTGCTTCCAATGCAAAATCTCAAAACAAGAACAAGCAGCTGCAAATCTGAAGCTCTGATACCATGTTGGAGTTGAGAAGATACAACACCACAGAAGTGCAAAAGATCTTTGCAAGCAAATAACTTGTTACAAGGAGAAACAAAGAGAAGCAACAAAAGAAATGCTCAAGAATGTGGAGCCATGAATTCACACAAAATGTAAAATGAATTAATGATACAAAAGATAGTTTTCAACTACATATAGATGAAAACCATAAAAAGGAAAACCTTAGGCTTGCACAATAATAATTAATAAAGTAATTAATTATTATGTACCTAATGTTAGCTTAAGTGAAAAAGAGGTAAAAGGAAACTATACGTAATTAAACAAATATTGTTTAATTAATAAAGTAAATGTCCAATTACTCTAACAACTCCTACTAGTAAGGGATCTTAAATAAGGTAAAATATTATATTCTAAAAAATTCTTATATCTATGACATGTGTAATTTAGTGAGGAAGGAAGGGAATAATACATCATCAATGAGTGGCAGCATATCTTCACATATATAAAATAATTTCTATGAAGTATATTGTTGGTCTTCATATAGATATGCTTGTTTAAAATAATATGTATAGTAATTTAATCCATAATTGCTCAAGGATGAATTATAAGAAAGTACAAAATGATCCAAATAATAATTCCCATGTACATAACAAGTGATATATTATTAGGATGAATAGATAAATCTTTGTAAACTCCTAAGAAAAGTCCACTAAATTATGAAATATGAGAACCATACAAAAATATAGCATAGGATCAATATCAAATTAATCTTTGACCATCTCGTATGGTGTATGAGATATATACTACATTGTATCATTGCAATTATTATATTTAGGTCTTATCACTAACATGTAGATTTGCATCTTCCATTCCACTAAATAACATTAACATAAGTGTTGGAAAAGGGTACACATATTGTAAACCAAATCATGTAAAGATAAAGAACTATTTATATACTCCTCACTAAACAATCATCAATATGGGTTACAACATAACAATGTCCTACATTTCAATATTATTGGGCCATTAAAATTTACTTTTCTAGCATTCATCACATTTTTCCAATTATAATGAACAAACTATTAATAATTTTAGGATGATGTAAACTAGCATTTGAGCCCCCAAAAAATGATGTAAACCAACATTTTTATTTGCATGTGGATTTAAGAGTGGAGAAGGCTACATAAAATTCTCCAAAAAGGATTTTTTTAAGGAAGCTCTGATATTTAAGAAGTGATTTATTATATTTAAGAACCCAAGTATTAGACTAAAACCCCTACTTAGATCAAAATCTCAGTGATTTTTTTCTTAGTACTTTGAAGGAAAAAAAGGTTTGACCCACTAGTGTGACACATTATTATTCTTTTATCCATAGACATGATCTACAAGATAGAGAAGAAGTATCAAAAATAATATGTGGGGTGAAATGTATATATCAATATCACTAGAAACCTTTAAGGAAATGATGAAATAAGATAGGTAGAATTACAAGAACTGGTGAATGAATAAGGATATAGACCATGAGAAGCATACAAGATATGTTCACAAGATATATATCATAATTGTGTATGAAAGTATAATTTATAATTTATACAAGCCATTATCCTTAGAATCCTCAAAAAATTGATCACCAAAGGAATACAGATCTAATGGTATAGAAAGAGTGCTCAAAGTTAAAATAACATAAAATGAGATAGGAGAATCAAAATTAAAAAAATCATATAATAGTATAGGTAACTCCCTAAGGTACTCAAAGGTATGACCATTAAAATAATAAACTAACGAAGTACAAATAGATAGCACTTTATGTAATCCATGTATATATGCATGCATGTATGTATGTTTATATGTATGTATACACACATGTATGCATGCATGCATGTATATATTTATGTATATATAAACACATATATGCATAAATATGTTTACATACATACATACATGCATACATATAGATGTGTGTATGCATATATGCATATCTATACATACATATATATATTTGTGTGTATGTAAACATATATACATAGATATATGTGTATACATAAATGCATAAATAGATATATGCATGTGAAAATACATGTACACATATACATGCATACATGTATGCATAGCTACATATAATATATACATATATATGTATGTATATGTAGATATATGCATGCATGCATCTATTTATGTATACATATATTTATACATATATGGATACACACATATTTTATATATAAATATACACATATATATGTGTGTATGTGTAAATATATTTGTATATGTATATGCATATATACAGGTATCTATGTATATATGTGTGTATGAATATATTGTAGCATCATAAATTGTCACCCTTGACAATTTAACAATAGATTTTTCTCCCTCCTAAGTGCATGAATCTAATCATACACCTGATTTCCTAAATTATCCATTCCATGGCCCATTTGGATATTTATCAAGAAAAACCATGTACAAAACCAAGGAAAATATTTAATATTTTTCTCTTGACACATTACACCTCACAAAATAGGGTTGGGACAAGGGCGCACTGGGTGACTTTGTCCACCTATTTTGCCTCCAATTTTTAATATGTCAAAGTTGGCATTTTATTATTTGAATTTCAAATGTCAAATGTTAGCTATCAAGATTTATTTTTGGGAAATTAGATTAAATGCCTACAAATACCAAGTCATTTCATCTTTTGAAAACTAGTTTGGACAATCTATGATCAAGCAATTGTGAAGAGCATTATCAAGAAATTATTGTCAAGTCAAGAGTAGGAATTGAGAGCAGATTTATTGCAGCATTTCAACATTGAAACAACATGTCAAGTCTTATGTGAGTTTTTTCATTTTTATGCTATTATTTTGTTTGTGAGGACTAACCCTTGTAGGTCTTCCAAACAATCAAGCTTTGAGGAGATGTGCATGATTTCATTCCTTCAAGGATTTTAGATTTGAGTGATGAGTTGCACCCAATTGTTGATTCATCATTCATTTATCATTTAGCCTCTATACCTCAAAAGGATAAGATCTCTTTCATCAAATTTTACCATTATGGAGGTGGAAACACCAAAATAGGGTTTGAACAAGGCAAGCCCCTATATGGCACAACCCTTCCTCTCTCTTTGAATGTGTGGGTTATAGATCTGAAGAATATTGGAGGAATATTGAATAGTATTTGTTCATTATTGTATTAAAACCATACAACTTTACAAGATACAAAAACTCAATTATCCCAACAACTGACAAAGATTCGATAACAAGATTTAGAAAGAATAAGCCTTTGATAAGGGACTTGAGGATTGTGAAAGAAAATTTTAGTTTCATCTCTTTGGATAATGGCATCCTTTTCCACCCAAATTTACTTCAAATTTATAGGTTAGGTGTCTATGTGTCCACATTTTGTCTTTTCAGAACCCAATTTTGTATGTCAGCTTCCAATTTGTTATAACTCATGAAAAAATGTTACGTTTTCATAATTAACCAATTGCATCATTGTATCTCATCAAAAATAAATTTTCCAAGGCTGATTGACTCACCTTCAAGGTTGGAAGTCAATCTAATTCCCTTGCTGATTTGTATCCTAATGTTCTTTGAAAAAGGTTGACGTTAGTGATCTATGCATTAGGCCTAGGAACGCTTTTTCAACTAAACATATATATGTATATATGTATGTATATGTATGTATGTATGTATGTACATGTGTATGTGTATGTGTATGTGTATGTGTATGTGTATGTATATGTATATGTATATGTATATGTATATATGTATGTGTATGTATATGTATATTTTCATATATAATATAAATACATACATACATACATACATATGGCCCCTAGTGTGCTATCTATTTTTACTTCATTATTATGTATGTACTAGAATAATATCATATACATGGAAGTGAGATATATGCATTATAACATATACTTGTGTAGAGAGTATAAGGGATATCTTAGCTACATATATACATTTGTACATGTAGATACATATATACATATATGGATTCTAGAGTATGATATATTTATGCTTCATTATTGTGTGTGTATTAGAATAATATCATATACATGGAAGTGAGTGATATGCATCAAAGTACATACTTGTGTAAAGAGTGTAAAGGTTATCTTATCTATGGTTTTGAAACATAAAAATACCATGAAAATTACATCACAAAAATGGAACCCTAGGTAGGATATGATGTGTGGAAATAATATGGATATACAATCATTACCTACCACATTATCATGATGAGGATAATGATCATAACTATAAATTATATATCAGAAACCACAATGTGTGTAAAATTTACTATATAACTATAAATATAAGAAATTATTTAATCTAAATACAAGAAAAAATACCAAATATAAAAAATATGTGGTTGATGGGGTGCGGATCAAAGAGATGTTATAATAAATTCTAAACCCTAAGAGATATATAACATAATAATAAACACACAGATATGGATCTTGTTAGGAGTTTCATCCAACATCATGACAACAAAAACCTTGTGCTTCCACAAAGATACACTTGCAAACAATATGCCCGATCTTCCATTATCAAAATAATATTGATAAAAGATTTAATTTGATTACAATATGAGCTTGATTATACAGGAAAGGATGAGACAATCCACCTATGAGGTGGATTGAAAAGTTCCCCAAGATGTGACACAAAAGAGTAGACAAGTGTCATATAGGTGTCAATCTTAGGAACACTTGGAGTGTGCAAACCAACAACCTCTATGACCAAGTCATCAACCTTGTGTGCCAAGTATCGAGTGACCTTTGAGGTGAGATGGAAAGTCTTCCAAACTCAAAAATCTATGTGCATGATGTTAACCAAATAACTTGGTAACATCAAGAGGCTTAAAGGTTGCACATTCAATTAGACACTTGATGTTCTCTAACCTCATCAACCTAAGTACACCTAAGTATAGTGAATAGATTAATTATTCACACTAACACCCCCTCTTGGGGAGATCACAAAAGTGTAATTAGATTAAAATGAAATGGGTCCTGACTAGAGACCATGTTAGGTACCCACATGTCTAATGCATTTTCTCATAAAGTGGAGTAAAGGAGAAAGCCCAATGGACAAAACTCATCTCAAAAAAATAAAATTAGAAGGATTTAAGACCTTCTGAAAACATTTCCCTTGATGATTGGAACATGAAGATGAAATCCTAAAGCATGTCAAAGTTGTAAACTCTGTTGATGATGAACTATTGTTTGTTGGAAACAACAAATCTATATGAAATGTCAATCAATTTGTGAGATACGAGACACCGCATGAGTGAACTGATGTACACAAAGTTTATCAAACTCTATGAAGTTGATAATACATATAATACTGTGATAAGGGGTACTAGAATCTCAAACTGTGATCCACTGAATTAATCCCTTGTACAAGAGATCAAGATAGAAGGTTCATGAGGCCTTCCAAAAAGAATATTCTTCCACTTCTTCTTTGAAAGAAGCATTAGCATAACACATTATAGTCCCCCCTTAATGCTAAGAGAAACAAACATGCGAACTGAGATCAAGAGTGTGCAAGGAATGTAGAGATGTACAAGAAACTGAGAAACATTGTGCTCCAAGGCATACTCACATGAGGTGAGAATCACAAGGATCCATGTTGTGATGGAATAGATTAATTATTCACCATAATCAATTTTGAAATGAAAGATATGTAATCTAAAACCCTAAGGGTTATAATAAAGTTAGGTTCACCATTATATGCAATGAAGTAAATGATTTCACTATAATTCCCTTATAGTAAATAATTCAATAATTAATCTCCACTAATATTCTAGAATTAGGGCTAGAATAATAAAATGTTTTATTAAGTAAATTAAATGTGATACTTATCTTAGGATTTGATAATTGAATATAGTATTGAAGACATTAAATTAGATTTTCCAATGTGTTAAAATTATGACCTTGTGTAGATGAATGCCTTAGAATCTATAAACTAACTTTATTTTAGTCTAGTTCAAAATTGTACCGATGAAAGAAATCTTTATACCCATGGAAGTGAGCTAGTTTACATAGTCAAGAACTTGGACGAATCACAAGTGAATTATGGAAATGAATTAATTTTAAAATGATACCTAGTTTTGTTTAGTTGCCTTGCCTTGTCATATCTAATTTTTATAAATGAAGTCATGTTTATAGACATCATTTGGGAAGTTGCTTTGTGAGGCTTCATGTTCTCTTTAGTTAAGCCCGTCGTACAAATGACTCAATGATGATGTAAGTGAGTGACACA